>JARQOC010000008.1:178390230-178521904 GCA_033576535.1 Allobates femoralis
AAGGCCCAGTTAGGCTGGCTTCACACCATGGTGTGATCCGGTCCGTGGCTGTCCGGTGTAAACCAGGAAGCTCCGGACCGGTTTCTGGCCCCATAGTAGCCTATTGGGCCGGATGGAGTCGGATCGCAGCTCTCTGCCATCCAGTTTCATCTCTCTGGTTGAATCCGGGAGAATTTGGATTATTCTCTCCGGACACAAAAATGATGCTTGCATCATTTTTGTGTTCGGGAGAAAAATCTCCCCAATTTGCCGGATCCCGGATTCGCCCGGATTCTCCCGGATCTGGGGCAATCCAGCGCTCCCTAACATGGGAGCCTCTGGGGCCGGATTGCCCCGGTCCGGGAGGATCCGGGAACCGGATACCGACGGCTGCACGCCGCTATTGTTTCAGGACCGCGGCTAGCTCCATGCTAGCCCTGCTCTTGAAAAATCAGCAGCTGAGGCTGCAATTACAGCCATCCGGCTGCACACAGGACTGGAGGGCACATTTGGCCTCCATGAGGTGTGGTCGGAGCTTGTGATGAGCTCATGAAGTCTGGTCTGGGTTTGTAATGCCCCTAATGAGGTCTGGTCCCAGAGTGTAATGCCTCTACAATGTGTGGTCCGAGGTTCGGATGCCTCCACGAGGTCTGGTCTGGGGTTGTGATGCTTCTATGAGTCTGATCCGGTGTTTTGATACCACCACGAGGTCTGTTCCAAGGTTATAATGCTGCCATGAGGTCGGATCTGGGGTTTGAAGCCTCTACGAGGTCGGTCCAGGGTTAAGGAAAAGTAAGTGGGCGCAGGAAACAAAAATAAAAATAAACAAGGCTTCTTTCACGTCAGCGTTTTTGTACGCAGAACTGCTCACTTGCGGCAAGCCCCATTTATTCCCTATGGGACATGCGGTCAGTTGTGGTGGTTGCGGTTTTGCAGCGAATGAGAAAAAATGCTGCTAGCAGGGTTTCTTTTGCGCTGCTGCAAATGCTGGATCTACCAGATCCGGCAAAACCACACTTGCTGCACCTGGCCGCAAGTCCCATAGGGAATGAATGGGGTTTGCTGCAAGTGAGCCGTTACGTGGCAGATACACCCATAGTAAAATCTATGTCTGGGCCACGGTTTTCATTGTTCCACAAGGTGTGGTCTGTGGTAGTGATCCCCCAATGAGGTCTGGAGATGTGTTGTCCTCACGAGGTCTGGTCTGGAGTTGCTATACACCACGAGGTCTGGTCCGGCGTTGTGATGCCCCCACGAGGTCTGGTCTAAGGTTGAGCCGCCCCCACTAAGTCTGATCTGGGGTTTTGGTGCCTCTACAAGATCTGGACCGGGGTTGTGATTCCCCCATGAGCTCTGGTCCAGAGTTGTAATTATCCACGAGGTCCAGAATTGTCCCATGAGGATTGGTTCGGGGTTCTGATGCCCCATGAGGTTTGGTCCAGTTTTGTGATGCCCCCATGAGGTCTGGTCCGGGGTTGTGATGCCTCCATGAGGTCTGGTATGGGATTGTGATACCCCCACAAGATCTCATCAGGGGTTTGGTACCTCTATAAGGTCTGGACCAGGGTTGTGATGCCCCCATGAGGTCTGGTCCAGGGTTGTGATGCCCCCATGAGGTCTGGACAAGGGTTGTGATGCCCCCATGAGGTCTGGTCCAGAGTTGTTATGTCGCACAAGGTCGGGTCCAGGGTTGTAATACATCCGAGCCGTCAATACAATATAGCCATTCCCCCATCTTCCAGGTGTTTCTGAGGTATGGAGTAATTTAGATGAGGGGGTGGATGGACTAAGGGGTTGAAAACAAGATTCAATTATTAGCCCTCTGACGGTTAGGGTCAAAAGCATAGGTATGCTACAAGGAGGCAATTACGTTTTCCGTCTCTCCACTAGGTTTTCACTTGACCAGTCAGGTCAGGAAAAAAATTTGGCAGAACGAATTTATAGATATGCTGTCGCTCTTGCCTCTAAGGAATTCCTGGTTAGATTAGATAAGAAGGATTTGGAGGATGACGGGCATCGCCCCATCCCCACATCGTTCAACTGGCTGCAGGCCTCCTGTATTTACGCTAGTGTGATGGGGAAGAAAAAAAATAAAAATCGATGAAAAATGTTCTGGTCGGTTCTAGCATGTGGACATAATCCTAGAGGCGTACAAGAACTTCGGCAATTTGAATTGGAATAAAAATTAGCGGTGCTCCCTTCTCTTAAATGGGAGGTTAAAGATGTGGGTCTATTGATAAATATGGTTTTACCTGCTAGAACACAAGCCCCTCAGCGTACTTCCTTTCACAACAGCTTTAGGAAAGGGATGTGTTTTTCCTTTAACAAATCCCAGTGTAAATGGTCCAATATGTGCAAATATGGACACGAATGTTCATTTTGTGGAGGGAGGCATTCTATGGCAAGATGGTTTAAAAAAGCAAACATGCCTGCACAGCCCTCAACAAGGGATTATTGTAACAAGGGCATCGATGGCGGTGAAGGTGGGAACATGTTAATGTGGCTAGAGAGGTACCCAAATCACAAGATGGCCAAGCTCTTAATTGAAGGTTTTACTGTTGATTTTTCTGTTCCTCCTTTTACCGGTGTTGGTTGTTCCTGGGTGCAAACTTTACATTCAGTTGCCCAGTACCCGGAGGTGGTAGCTGAAAAACTGGATAAAGAGATTAGAGCGGTGGAGTACCTAGACCTTTCGTTTCTCCACCTTTTTTTTAATTTTCTCCTCTCTCCAGTAGATGTGGTTCCAAAAAAGGAATCTAACAATTCTCCCCTTACCCTCCATCTATTCTTCCCATACGGCTCCTCTTTAAAGACTTGATTGATCTTAGTGTGGCGTCGGTTTGTTACCGCACATTTCTTTTGACCAAGCTGCAGAGATGGTTACAATGATCGGCAGTGGGGCTGTAATGGCAAAGGCTGATATTGAGGCTGCATTTAGGTTGTTGCCTATTCACCCTGACTGCTTTATTTATTTAGGCTTTCAGTTTAATGGTTGTTTTTATGTCGATAAATGTCTACCAATGGGTTGTTCCCTTTCTTGTTTTTACTTTGAAGCCTTTTCGTTATTTGTGGAATGGGTTGTAGCTATGAGATCTATGGAAGGAGGTTTAGCACATTGTTTAGTCAATTTTTTTCTTTGTTGGTCCCAAGGATTTGGACATATGTCAGTAGTTGTTGGAGCTGGTAATGGTTGTTACTGCTGCGTTTGGCATTTTTTGTTGTAATTCTAATGAGTATTTAGGTATTGGAATTGATACGCTGAAAGGCGACTATCGCTTACCAGAGGCAAAAGTGCTGCCATGCAAGGATGTATCAGGAAGGTTATGTGTTAGGAAGGCTACAGTTAAGGCAGTGGAGTCAGTGTTAGGTCTATTGGCTTCTGCTTCTCAGGTTATGCCGATGGGCAGAGTTTTCTGTAGGAGGTTACAATTGTTGATTTCTGGAATAAGGAATTCTGCTTTTCATGTGTGGATTATGAGAGCAGTTAGGGAGGACCTGGAGGTTTGGGCAGAGGTTTAAGGCTGTGTGCTCACGATCAGGAATTGCAGCGTATTGCTGCTGCGTCCAAAACGCTGCATTGTACAGTAGCAGCATGGTGGATGGGTTTTCAAGAAATCCCATGCCCACTATGCTTCTCCCGACCGCAGCGTGTTTTCACCTGGGGTGCAGTTTTCTGGAGTTTGGCATGTTAATTTCATGCTGGGAGTCGGGAGTGATCTACTAACGGGTGAATGCAGGGAGACGTTGCACTGCACCCACCACAGATCATGGGCACAGGGCGGCTGCAGTCTCCTTGCGGGTCCCCTCAGGTCCGGAGGCGCTGTGTCCAACATGCACTGCCTGTGGATCATGAGCACATACCCTTACACTCATTTAATAGAGTGGCTTTGTGGCAGGAAGAATTTGCAGACTCGGATGTCCTTAATTAACTCACTGATGAACAGGTGGTGGTATATGGAGGAGGGGAGGATTATAGGGGACCTCGACTACTATGAAAAACTTGAACAAGACCCCTCCCCTCTATTACAATTTTTTTGAAATGCAATGAACTCATTAAGGATGCATACACCAGGGGCATACTTAAGAAAAAAGGTTCTTAGATATCCCACAAAATAAAGTTCCCCACTTCTATTTCCTCCCTAAACTGCATAACAATCCCATCAATCCCCCCGGCCGCCCCCATTATCTCGGGGATTGGCTCTATCACATGCAATCTCTCACACTATATGGACCTTTTTTTGCAAAAATATGTGGTTATATTTGCATCCCATCTGAGAGATTCCTCTCAATTAATTAAGGAATTGAGAGCCTTACCTCCGGAGATGGGCGGCTTATTCCTAACTCTTGATGTTTCTGCGCTATATGGCGACATCCCGCATGAACTGGGTAAGAAGGTCATTAATGAATTTCTAACAGCAGATGATACTTTACCTTGGGAACAAAAGAGCTTCCTGCTGACAGCAATAGCCTTTACGCTCAATAATGTTTTTTTTTCTTTTGACGGGGCAATGTACGGCCAAGTGAAGGGCTGCGCGATGGGGATGAGATTCGCACCCAGTTACGCAAATCTGTACATGGGTGCGTTTGAATCCGTCTTCATTGCACAGTCAAAACTGGCGGAAAATCGGGTGTTTTATTACTGCCGATTTATAGATGACCTATTTTGTTCTGTGGAGGGCGAATGAAGAGGAAGCCCTGGAGTTTGTAACCAAACTTAATAGTAACAGCTGGGCTTGTTATTCACAGCTTCTCTCTCCCCCTCTTGTCTCCAATGTTTGGACCTGTTGGTTCAGTTTGATGACCTGGAGAGAGTGTTCACGTCAACCTATTTTAAACCGGTTGACGTAAACAGTTACTTAAGGTTTGACAGTGGACACCTCAAAAATGGGTCACAAACGTACCATATGGCCAATATTGGAGAGCATGAAAAAATTGTACAAGTGACTCAGACTTTGCCATAGAGTCAAAAGTATTAAGGAAACGGTTCCTGAAGAAAGGACACCCAAAAAAACCTTTGCAGGACGCCTACAAAAAGCTCTTAGTCTTACTCAAGATTCTTTTATAGACAATAGGAATTGCAAAAGATGACCAAAAGAGAGTGTTAACGAAGTGGAGTATGGTCACTACGTTCTGTAAATCAAGGTCAGTTGTCCAAGGCTTGCTGAATAGGTATTGCTTTGTCCTGAGAGGTGATCCTTTACTTTCTAAACATATTCCAGTTAGGCCTAATATTATATTCAGAAAGAATAGATGTTTGTTCAACATGATTGCGCCCTTAAAGCGAAAAGAAGCACAGCTACAGGAGTAATTGGGGGTGTTATTCATTTAATACACCAAAATACTTATGCTGCCATTTAATCTTAAAAGGTGTAAAGACATTTACGTCTAGGACCACAAATGAAACATTCCCTATTAAGCATAGAGTCAAGTGTCAAACCACGTATGTGGTTTACCTCTTGGAATGCCCATGCAGCCTACAATATGTAGGTTGCACAATACAGACCGCACATGCCCGCCTGAATAAGCACAGGCACAATATCCGGACGGGCGACCAGTTAGATAGTGTGCTTTACAGTATATTCCATCAAAGAGACCCTAGTTTAATGAAACTGACCATCATTGATTATGTTAACGAAAAGGGCCAAAACCGTCTGAGTAGCTTGATAAAAAAAGAGCTTCTGGATATATAAACTGGGAACACGAGCTCTAGAAGGACACAATCTGAGGATTGAAAATGTTACCAAAAGTTAAGCTCAGATTTGTATTTTAAGGGTCATCATGTATGCAGAATATTAACATTGCAATGTACCGTATATACAGTTAAGCTTTATTCGGGTGAGATCATTGATGATAACATATCCTCATTTATATTTTATATGTAATTTTTTAATAATATTTTTATCTTTTTAGGCCATAATATTAAATTATATTTTTGCTTTTACTGTTTTTATTGAAGAAGGGATACCATATCTTTTTATCCAGTGATAGTTATTATATATTGTGTTTCAGTGGCAATTGTAGAGTTAAAGTGGTTCAATCAGTGTTATCCAAACCCCTATATATGTCACTTCCTATGAAGCCTCTCTGTACCACCTGATGAAGACAGTGATATACTGTCACAATGCGTAGTGGATGTATAGATGTCAATAAAGGTCTGTTAAATACCTTAAACCTTTGTGTAATATATCCCCTCCCCCCAGCGCTCCATTAGACCGCCTCTACACAATCTCCTTAATTAACTCACAGACGCTGCAGGCTTACGGGCAGGCGCTCACTTAGGCTGCATATACGGTATTATAAAGTTCTTTCAGCTTGAAAGGTTGTATATTATATTGTTAAAACTTTAATAGAAGCCGTGGCCAATTCTTATGCACCAAATTCAACATGTTCATCTCTAATTGTTATATTTTATTATTGGTTGGTTAATATTAATTGTATTATGTAATACCATTATGAAAGGGGCTGTCTAAGTAGTTGACATCCCATTTAATTTGCCAAATAATGTAGAGAAAAACAGTAAGGCTGCGTTCACACACTGCGCACTTTTGAGCGCTTTCAAAAATGCGCAGGTGCGTATTGTCTGACAGCAAAGTGAATGTAAAATTCACTTTGCCGTTCAGACAGCGCGGATTTTCGCGCCGCGCCTTTCTGGGAGAAAGCACCGGCGTAAAAAGAATTGACTTGTCAATTCTTTACGCAGCAGCGCCGGCGGTTTCTCCCTCTGACGTCACAGAGGGAGGAAGAATCCTGCTTCCTCCTCCCCTCTGTGACCGCCCATTAGATTTCACAGTGTATTAATATACACTGCAAAATCTAAATTAAACAAAGCCAAATGTATGTAAAATAAAAAAGAATCAAATACTCACCCTCCGATGCCTTTTCCCGGTGTCCAATGGCGAGGCCAGGCGATGTGTGTCCTGCAAGAGCCTGCCGTGATGTCAGAGGGTGTTCCCGGCGCTGATTGGCTGCTCGCGGTCATGTGATACATATCCTGAGCACTGCTCTAAAATCAGCCGCAATCATGAAAATGAGATTTCTGGGTTTTGGCATGTGATAGGGCGATCTCAGGAATCAGGCGAGAGGCGATTTATTGCCGCCAAATTCCCCAATTACACAACGCAACTCGGAGGCAATTTGACGGCGATTGTTCCAGGGCGACATATCACCGTCAGGATTCCCAGCCGCGGGTGCGGCGTGTAAAGGCCCTTTTACAAACTTCCCATCGACTTTCTGTATCTCTGATACATTGGACTTTTCCAACTTCACAAGGTCTTGGCTTATCCCGACTTTGTGGAAAACTTTCTATTATTAGAATTAAAACAATGAAGGCAACGTAAAAGAAAGACCCTTGTGATATCGGGGTAATTGTTCTTTATTAATAAATTACATCATAAGAAGATGAATAATCAGGTAATCCTATAAGATCCTTGTCTATCAGGTCCACCCGATACAAGCGCTTACATTGTCACCTGCTGTATCCTCCTCATACAGTTATAATTATTCCCAATTTTACACAAGAAAACTTATAAAATTATAAAATCCCTTATGATTTTAATTCTTTATTCGTTATGTTACATGATCTCACAGATAGACCCCAGTCATTACCATCAAATTAACTATTTCCTGACTCCCTTCTCCAGTGGCTGTGTCCAGTGCCGGCGTCTCTATCGGTGTAATTCAGTAACCCAACGCCCGTCGTCCTCTTCACGCTGGGATCAGGTGAGGCGTATAGTGTTATATCACTGCGGTGTGAATGTGAGATGACTCTGATAATGGGGAGCGCTATGAGATGTTCCCCCACATTCATGAGCGGAGGAGGGAGAACAATCCCTTATTCTATTTCCCAGGGTACATATATGTAAGAACGGATAATGACGCCTCCGATATAATATAACATTCTCTGTGTGCAGGGATGTCCAACAATAAAATAATCACCAAAATTACAACAAAACCTGAACTACGGAAAAAGTAAAACTT
Organism: Allobates femoralis; assembly: GCA_033576535.1. Classification (NCBI taxonomy): domain Eukaryota; kingdom Metazoa; phylum Chordata; class Amphibia; order Anura; family Aromobatidae; genus Allobates; species Allobates femoralis. Next base: position 178,398,187 of record JARQOC010000008.1, read on the forward strand.
AAAACCTTCCTGAAATCATGAAATAAAGCGACATATTGTTATCTAAGCTGATCCGGCCTTCAATGTAAAGCAGCTTGACTGCAAATAACTGAGCAAGAAAATAGAAATAAACCCAAAACCTTATTGTAATTCCCTAATAAATGTAAAGGAAAGTCAGTAGTATGTGAGACATCTGATAATACGTATAAAGGAAACCTGCCGTATAACACACTCATCACCAATATCGGGTATTTTACATCATTGCTGGGATCCTCTATAAGTCGAGCTGTCGGATGACTCTGCGGCCTGAAGAGGTGAGGGGTGGGGAAGGCGGGTGAGGGGGGGAAGGCGGGGGAAGACATCTCCCCATAAATATATTAAACTCTTACAAAATAAACTACAATCTGGAGGATCCGCTTATTAGAGCATTATACTGACATTTCATTTATTGAAGGAGTTGTTCTAAATGATAAAATAGGAATCTGGTCTGCGGCTCAGCTGCTGAAGCGGATGTCATCTACCACCGCTCGGAAGCTGCAGGAGGCCACACTTTGCCCTTGCAGCAACTGCACTTTCTAGCTTTTCTCCTTATGATTGATAGATCTCAAGTAAGAGACCACGTATATATCATCCATATACCCTGATAGGGCATGCGGCCAATGGTGGCATAGTCAACTCTATGAATGTCTTCTGACCAAAATGGCTAAGATCCAGGTAGTAGCAGCTTCATATACATGTCTCCATTACAGCAAATAGCTAAGCCAAATTCACATGTCTATTAAACAAGGTCTGAGTATAGGCCACAATGTTAGGATTAGCCACGGGTCTCCCGCTCCAAACTCAACAACAGCCATATAGGAATATATGAGATTATTGAGCTCAGGTCAGGAGACCCTCGGCCGGTCCTGATTGTGGTCTGTACTCATAGTGTAAGGTTGTCACCTATCTGATATTATGCTCTATGTGGACCATCTCTGTGCAAATCTCTATAGTATAGAAGCCTCTGTAGAGTTTGGTGATGGAAGAATTTAGAGACTTCAACTTTCTTCAGCTTTGTGAGATGTTTGTGGTGAAATTGTCTGAGTGGCCATGTTATCCCGGGATTAGGCCCAATACAATTGATATTCTTGTATATGGCAGGTTCCTTCTCAATAACACACAATGAAATAAAGTAATCATGACAGATGACAGGTGAGATTGTTCATAGTCTGGAGAAATGGAGGCACAAGACGTCTCTCATCTGGTTCTGTAATGGAAAAAAGTATAAAACATTCACATTAGAGGTCGTTACAACCGGTCTAGAATTATTATAAAATGTACAATAACCTTCTATAACCTTCTGTAACCAAGGCAAGGAACAGTAATTCATATACAATTGTGCTCCACATTACTGGCAGCTCTGGATATTAAGCACCATGTAAAATACCACCTGGAATACAATATTCGTTATGACTGTATAGTCATCTCATGTGGGATAGAAGATAAAACACTGCTAATACTGCAGCTGATCCACCAAGCTCCTGTACAGACCAGGGATTTGGACCCCGCAGTCCCTACTGTTTTCTGCATGGACTGGAATGGCCCAAACCCCAAACTAAAGCGTAGCAACTCGGACCTACACTGACCGGTCATCAAGTGCTTCACGTTCATCCTAAGGAACCGGAGGGCAGAACAGAGAGACAATTACCTACAGAAAGGAAGGAAGAAGTGCTGAGATAGAAAGAGATCCCAGAGTGAGTAACAACAAACCACAAAATACAGAGAGAAAGGATAAGTAAATACTGCAAGAGACTATGCTGCCCATCTACTAATAAACAGATGATAGGTGCAGGGTGAAAAGCATACAGAGTAGAGAGATAAACCCTTAACTGGTCATTCACTGACTGGTATTAACAAAGACAATATGGCTGGATATCCAAATGAAAATGTCACCAGCAGGAAATATCAGCAGGGGGAAGGTATTTATAGCCGCATCTGAAAGGTGACCAAAGAAGTAAATGAAAACACCTGTTAACCTAAAAGACCAAAGCAAGGATAACAGATAATAGACACCCAGAAAACCAAGCATATCTCCTGTGGATCAGTGCACACACAAGCCGACCACCAAGCACAGAACTCAAGGGTTCGATCCCTGATGCACGACATGTTTACTGAAACTGCTTGGGAAAAAAAGGACACAAAATTGAAAACAATACAAGATATAAATTAAAGGCTCCCGCTTTTCAGTTTACAACAAAGGATAAAATCAGACTAATCTGTGATTAATTAGAAATCAGATGTATTAGTCCCCATCTTGTCAGGGCTCACATGACTTTTATTAGTCTATGATTGGTGGTTTTGATGCAGTAAAAGATCAGTTTTAGGGTATGTGCCCACAGGTTGTTTTTTAAGCTGTCCTGAACGCAGCAAAACCTGTACTGGTTTCAAAGATCCTAGAGTCCTTGCCAGGAGCTTTGCTGCGTTCAGGTCCTGCGTTTTTATCGCATTTTTTGCTGCGTTTTTGATGCTGCATTTTTCCTGCGTTTTTGCCATTGACTGCAGCAAAAACGCAGGAAAATAGAACAAGTCACTTCTCTCCCATCCTCAGCAAAACCGCAGGGATTTGACAGTTCTTGACACTTGGAAAACCAAAGTGTGGGCACAGCGTTTCTGTGAAACACATTAGTTTTGCTGGGAAGCCGAATCGCAGGAAGAAATTACCATACATTAGCATGAAACCAATGGTAAACTGCATGCAGAAACCACAGCAAAAACGTCCTGTAGGCACATACCCTTAGGCTACTTTCAAATCAGCAGTTCTTAGCATTTGCGGCACATCAGGCAGTTTTTGCCTGATCTACCGGAATCTGGAACACTTGCGGCAAGACTGCGTTTGGCCTAATGCATTCTCTGTGGGCGGTTTTTAAAATCGTTGCAAGTGCAAAACGCAATTGCCGCACATGTCCGCAAGTCCCATAGGGAATGCATTAGGCCGAACGGTGTCTTGCCGCAAGTGTTCCGGCTACCAGCAGATCAGGCACACTGCCTGATCTGCCGCAAATGCTGACAACTGCTGATGTGAAAGCAGCCTTATTCCTTGCAATGGTGGCAAAGACAAAGCTGTCTGATCAGACCAGGAATACTATGATCACCAAGCACAAGCAGTCTAATGGTACCTTTACACGCGGCAACATTTCTAGGGTGTCAACAGGTAACTTACTGGCTGCAGTGAAATCATGGAGAGATTATTCCATTTGTACACAGCAACAAGATAGAACCTTGTCTCCATGATTTCACTGCAGCCAGTAAGTTACCTGTAGCCACCCTAGAAATGTTGCCGCGTGTAAAGGTACCATAATGGATACAAGTGCCTTCAAAGACTTTGGCATTTCAAATTTCAAATGTTATCAGGACATTTTCTAATCATGGAGCAGTGAAGAATCTTCCAGGACGTGGCAGAAGAGGGAATTGATTAGAAAATCCTATGAAGGTCGATATGAAATGTGGCAAAGAAGCAACAAACAACTTCAGGCCGAGCTGGAGACGTCTGCAGAGGACGTTTCAGCCCAACACCACAAATTCTACAAAGTGGAGCTCTATTGGTAAAGGCCAATTATGGAGCCACAGCTTAAAGAAAAGCATAAAATAGAGCAAAGGAACTTTGTCAAATGGCACATAGACAAACCACAGTCCTTTTGGAAAGACGTTCTATGGAAAGATTAAACCAATCTAGAGCTCTGGCAGAGTATACAGCATTATGTCTATAGATGAAGTGAATACTACAAAGAAAAGTTCCCTACCTACAGAGACACACGGTGGAGGATCATAATATTGGGGACTGCTTTGCTGTCTCTGGCGGTGCTGAATGTGTTGGTCTCCTTCACACTGCATTTTTTGCACATCCGTGTGGATCCTTGAATTTCAAGGACCACACGGACAGGCACAGATCTGTGCCAACGGATGCCCCTAATCTGTGTTTTTCATGGATCCGTCAGCAGCACCAGAGATAGGGGTGAGGAGCTGTACCTTGCTTCTGAGCATGCTCAGTACAGCAAAACAGATCTGTTTCACAGATCCGTACTGATCCGTCTCCATAGAGCTCCATGTTATTTGACACGGACAGCTACGGATCCGTGTCTGTCCGCTTATGTCAGCTTTTTTCCAGGCAGCGCAAAATCGCAACAGTCTCTGATTCTGGATACATGAAAACAACTGACACAAACGGATCAGTGACAAAACTGACAAAACTGACACACGGAGGCCGTATAGGACCAATCCGTGCCCATAGGGATACATGCGAGGCCAAAACTGATCCGTGGCTATCCGTTATAAAACAGACACAGATCCCAAAAAACGCAGTGTGAAGGCGGCCTGACAGGAACAAAATCAGTTTATACACAGCGATAATGAGGCCGCTCCATGTACCGGGGATATATAACATTTAATGTAAGTGCTGATCACATTATAAATCATCTCTATAATCCAACATATGACATGAATCACCTTTTCTTCTTCACATGATAAATGGTCACTAAATTCCAATATATGACATAAATGACCTCTTCTTCTCCACTTTGTCACTATCCCTCCTCCCCTTATCTCCTGATTCCTGACCTCAGATTTCCTATGACATAGATGGCGGCACATTTATAGCAGATGTCACCACTCACCATCAGGCTTTGGCTGCAGCATTGCGTGTGTCCGATGATGTGTCCGAATCTGTGAAATATAGGAAAAGATGGAAAGTGAAATTCCACATTGTAATAAAATAACAGATGAAACCAGAATAGAAAGTTCTGAAACTTTGGGGAAACTTTGCTTTCTCTATTATTGGATGTTTGTCGTTTTTTATGTTTTCTTCGTTCCTGTCTAGTAGATTTCAGGATTCTCTAGAAAATTCTCCTGGTTTTGTTTCATCCAGAGACATTTATCTCCATTCTGCCCTCATGTGTAAGGAAGGCAAATAATCAACAACTGTTACAGAAACTTAAAGTAATCATACAGTATGAGGAAAGCATGGCGGCCGTCTTCATAGCTCAGCACCGCACGATCCACAGGTTGTGTCTGGTATTACAACTTATTGTAGTAAATGGGGGCCGAGCTCTCCACCAGATATAACCTGCTGACGTGTGCTTTATTGTTTCTTTAGGAGTAATTAGGATGTACCAAATGCAGATAATCTGCCTAAATTGTGGATTATGATATAAATTTACACCGTACCCCACAGTCCCGGCCTCCCCTTATTTACAGGCACATATTGTCCTCTCTATTATCTGCACAGACACACACACAATACTCACTGCTGGTCGCCTTGTAGTCGTGTTTGTTTTCTATAATAAGAGAAGATGGAATTAGGAACAGAAATGTGAAGATCCATTATCACCATATAAATAACATACGTGTGATGGTGGAGAGGACACAGACATGAGCCCGGCTGTCAGTGGGGATAACAGGGATCAGGGGTACATGGCAGCCGCTTATCTCCATCCTCAGAACAATCAGTCAGATCTGTGGCCCCTGTCATGACGGGGACATATTGTGATATCATTCCCCCGTTATGTATTTTGGTGGAGTTCACTGAGTTTTGGATTTACCCTGATATGTGAAGAAATACAGAAAAAGGTGAAGAACGACTGTAAACCTTTATACCCATCAGATCCGGTCACTCTTTACCTTGTACTGTATTCTGAGTGCTGTATCTATCAGGAAAGCTCCTGGGGCAAATGATGAATTCTTATTATACAGTAGAGACGTATACAGGTATATAGAGTCCTGTAGATAAGCCCAAAGTTCACCAGCCCCATAGACTGGCTGTGAAGATCTGCGGCATGGGAAGTCCTATATGTGACGTCCGCCGCCTTCTGTTGGTGCAGTATATGGTGATATTTACAGAAGGCCATAATAAAGTGTGAAACAGGCTCTATATACAGTGAGGGGAATGTCTTACACCAATCATAAACTAAAACAGAAGTAAGATGCACCACATTAAAAAGTGCCAGCCCCATGATAAATATGGGGCATCTTTTGCTGTCCATGTGCTGGAATTTGAAGTCAACACCTATTTTAGGTTCTGTGACGACCTGCACTTTGCAGCCCCACCCTGACGTGTCTAATAGGTTGGGGTCACGCGATACGGTACTGTCACTTCCACCAACACGTGACGTTACGCATCCCCTGGGGATTGTCAGCTTGGCACAGTGTTACACTGACTCTCCCTCCTGTTCACACAAGAACAGGGAAGGAGTGATTGGTGATCCACACAACCTCCGGTGTGACACCGCACTCGATCACAACCCTGACAGGCTGACAGACCCATTTTTTCTAGTCCCAGCGAAACAGCGTCCGCCAGTCCGGTAGAGCTGCTCCAGTTCCTCATTAGATATAAACCCGATCCGTTAATGGATTATCTCAGGCCAAAGACCAGCCCAGTTAGCATGTGATGTTAAAAAAGATTAAATTATATATTTAGTTGCCTTAAGGACTCACTAGATAAGAACACTATTTACACTATGCATTATACAGATATGATGGCCAGATTTTCAAATACAGGCAGTGGGACAAGTATACCTTAGCTACCATGAATATTTAATTAGTTTTATCACCTCCCCATTTGTTAGTGGATGGAGGCATCCCGTTTCTCATTCCTCTCTGGTTAGGATAATTAATAGGTGTAGAAATATTTTAGGAATAAATGATTTTTCATGACACATTTGTACTATGATTTATGCCAATTTCTCATGGATGGTGTCGCCCCAAACTGGTCCCTTTTCAAAATAGATATAAAAAAAATCTTGTGCGGTAAAACATAAAATGTTCAGGATTCAGTGAGGGTACCATCACACGAGGCAATATTGCTAGGCAATTTCACTGGCAATTTGCTGGTTGCAGTGAAATCATGGACACATTGTTCTATCTTGTTGCTGTGTACAAATGTAACAATGTGTCCATGATTTCACTGCAACAGCAAATTGCCAGTGACATTGCATGCAATGTTGCAACGTGTAACGGTACCTTGAGACGGACATTGATTCCCAGCATTATCCCGGAGTGTCACAAATCTGTCCTGACACAAGAGACTGATCAAGGATCACTCCAGACTGATGGACGTCTCCAGCACTGACACAGACGTGGCTGCAGATCTAATAGATTCCGATAATAGATTCTACAAAAACCTGTCAATTAAGTACCATATGTTTCTTGACATGTGTAACTATTCATCTACTTATTGCAGTGTTTCTGTGCATTGTTTTTATTTTAGTCTGTTAATGATCACAGTGTACATGTGCCCCTACACCTTATGCTTTCGCAATATGCTGCCATATATTTTGGTGTTCATTGAGTTTCTTGCAGTTGAAATCTTTCTGTGGGAGAGACCCTGCTGATGCAGTATAACTACCTGGTGTCATTTTGTCTACTCTGTGACATGAAAGAAGAGCGAGGAGTCCTGGAAGTGATGATCCGGTCCCACAGAGACCTGATCTCTCATCATCCAGTCTGTCTGGGATCACATGAAGAGACAGAAGGATCCGCACAAGCCTCATACACAGAAGATCTGGGGTTTGTTGTACAAGATGTTTGGAACAATCTCTTCAAAAACTGTGTACAAGAGTCCAAGAAGAAGTAATGGAGGGAAGAGATGGTCACCAAATAGTGGATTGATTAAGATTTTTATTTTGTTTATTCATGTTGCATTTTGTTGATTGATAAAAATTAATATTTTCATTTTAGACAGCCTCTTACACAAGAGACGTATTAGGGCCAGGTTTTACAGATAGCCGGAGAGACGGTCAGGTCTGGCTATACACATACCTCCAACCATGGGTGTGTCTCATGTCTTATAATGATGTCAGTTTGTTTAACACATGGTCAGTGTGTGGAGGATGTCATACCTACAGAAGGAACCTCTGAGAGACAGAGAGGATTCACTTGTCTGGGCAAGGTATCTGTGGAGGCTGCTACACCTTCACTAGGATACTCCTGGGGAGAAGTTGTATCTGAACCTGTGCAGGCGTACCCACAAGTGAAACTGACTGTGATACTGTGTTTATGTTCCTTGAAGCCAGAAGACGGCTTGTGTTATGTTCCTGGAGAGAAGTCATACATACATACACACATAATATTTTTTGGAGGAGAAAAAAACTTACTTTTATATAACATAAATCCACCAATGACAACAGCAAGAAGAACGACCACTCCAGCGATGACACCAACTATGACCAAGATATTGGACGTCTTTGGTTCTGGTTAGGAAACAGAAAAGTAAATATGAGCTGAATATACTGAGAGGTCGTGTATCTCTCACATTAGTCTCCTCTGTAGTGATGACACAAGACACCAGAATAATGCACCGGTCACTTATTGTAGCCGCTTCACACCTTTTGATGTCTGAAGCAGGTAAAAAAAAGTTACAAAGAGCTGGAAGTCGTTTCCCATCAATGAGACACCGGTTACAATACAATTATATGTCACAATAGTGATCACCAGTCATGACATATCCATGGTCTTATTCCCATCATCCACCCAGTACAGACACTACTCACCCCAAACGATGTTCAGCCGCTCGTCCAGGCTTCGGTGATCCACATAACAGGAGTAGCTGTCGCCTTCTTTGGGGGTCACTTCTGCGCTGACCCTGATCTGATAGGTGCCGTCAGGATTGGGGAGGACATTTGTGGTCTCATATAAGGGAACCTCGTCCTCCCCGTTCTTCATCCACCGCACATCCACAGCTCGGGGGTGAAATCCGTACACCTGACAGTGAAGCTTCATGGTGTCACCTTTCTCCTGACCGGACACCTTCACCTGGGGCCGAACTGAGGAGGAAGAAGAAATCAGTAAAAATCTGACCTGTGCTCCTGTCTGGGGTCTGTGCTATCAGCAGAGACCCCCGTCCTGTGTATAACACTCAGGAGATATAAGAACCGGCCTCCATGACTGCAGACATCTCACTGCGGTGGGGGCACTGCCGACTGGAAAAGCTTCAGGGGACGAGGGGACGGCGGCTGTAACCACAATACAATCTAACCACTTGGGGTGTGTGCATATGGCCGACATGTCTTAAGTGTTATTGAGGATGAAGACTTATCAGGAAACGCCGGTGTTTTTTTTCCTGAAGTGTCTTTATGGTCATTTTCTAAGCCTGGCTTCACACCACGGTTGTGTTCCTCTTCGTAGGGTCCTGTTTTTTGCACGACCACACGGACAGGAACAGACAGGTCTGGATTGTAAACTCCGGATGCCATTTCTGTGTCCGGATCTGGAATTCTGAGGGATCCCGACACAGAAAGACCTGGGGGGAGCCGAGCCAGGCAAGTGGTGTCAGCGCTGTTCACTTTCACTTTGGCAGTGTATCTACATACACAATGTACACACACTGTCTACATACACTGTCTACATACACTGTCTACACACACTGTCTACACACACTGTCTACACACACTGTCTACACACACTGTCTACACACACTGCCTACACACACTGTCTACACACACTGTCTACATACACTGTCTACACACACTGTCTACACACACTGTCTACACACACTGTCTACACACACTGCCTACACACACTGTCTACACACACTGTCTACACACACTGTCTACACACACTGTCTACACACACTGCCTACACACACTGCCTACATACACTATCTACATACACCGCCTACATACACTGTCTACATACACTATCTACATACACCGCCTACATACACTGTCTACATACACTATCTACACACACTGCCTACACACACTGTCTACATACACTATCTACATACACCGCCTACATACACTGTCTACATACACTGTCTACACACACTGTCTACATACACTGTCTACATACACTGTCTACACACACTGTCTACATACACTGCCTACATACACTGTCTACATACACTGTCTACACACACTGTCTACATACACTCTCTACATACACTGTCTACATACACTGTCTACATACACTGTCTACACACACTGTCTACATACACTATCTACATACACTGTCTACATACACTGTCTACATACACCATCTACATACACTGTCTACATACACTGTCTACATACACTGTCTACACACACTGTCTACATACACTATCTACATACACTGTCTACACACACTGTCTACACACAGTCTACACACACTGTCTACACACACTGTCTACACACACTGCCTACATACACTATCTACATACACCGCCTACATACACTGTCTACATACACTATCTACATACACCGCCTACATACACTGTCTACATACACTATCTACACACACTGCCTACACACACTGTCTACATACACTATCTACATACACCGCCTACATACACTGTCTACATACACTGTCTACACACACTGTCTACATACACTGTCTACACACACTGTCTACATACACTGCCTACATACACTGCCTACATACACTGTCTACATACACTGTCTACACACACTGTCTACATACACTCTCTACATACACTGTCTACATACACTGTCTACATACACTGTCTACACACACTGTCTACATACACTATCTACATACACTGTCTACATACACTGTCTACATACACCATCTACATACACTGTCTACATACACTGTCTACATACACTGTCTACACACACTGTCTACATACACTATCTACATACACTGTCTACATACACTGTCTACATACACCATCTACATACACCGCCTACATACACTGTCTACACACACTGTCTACATACACTATCTACATACACTGTCTACATACACTGTCTACATACACTGCCTACATACACTGCCTACATACACTCTCTACATACACTGTCTACACACACTGTCTACACACACTGTCTACACACACTGCCTACACACACTGCCTACATACACTGCCTACATACACTGCCTACATACACTGCCTACATACACTGCCTACATACACTATCTACACACACTGTCTACATACACTGTCTACATACACTGCCTACATACACCATCTACATACACCATCTACATACACTGTCTACACACACTGTCTACATACACTGTCTATATACACTGCCTACATACACCATCTACATACACTATCTACATACACTGTCTACATACACAATGTACATACACTGTCTACATGCACTGTCTACACACACTGTCTACATACACTGTCTATATACACTGCCTACATACACCATCTACATACACTATCTACATACACTGTCTACATACACAATGTACATACACTGTCTACATCCACTGTCTACATCCACTGTCTACATACACTGTCTACACACACTGTCTACATACACTGTCTATATACACTGCCTACATACACCATCTACATACACTATCTACATACACTGTCTACATACACTGTCTACATACACCATCTACATACACTATCTACATACACTGTCTACATACACAATGTACACACACTGTCTACATACACTGTCTATATACACTGCCTACATACACTGTCTATATACACTGCCTACATACACCTATTGTGTTGGATCCATTGGACTATTGAAGGACTATTGCTTTTGTTTATCTGGCACAAGGATTATCGGGAGGTGCCCGGATCTGTTTCCTTTGTTTGGACTCATTGCGGACTCTGCAGATTTACCTTCTTGTGTGTTGTTCCAGCTTTCTTGTTTAATAAATCTCCTTGGATTGACCATCGGCCGGGTGTCTCTTCCTGCTCTGTCACACACCCCGTCACAGTCACCAAAAGGAGCAAACAGGACCAGGACAAAAAGCTTCACTATGACTTAATTATGTACTCAAACAGCCTACCCATAAATTAAGCCCATATATATAAAGTGCTTGGTGCAAATAAAGCAGTTAATAGCTCATATGTAGTCTCTACACCTTGAATATCCAAGTGCACATTACAATTATTGCGCTCACATCAGCACATAGGGGTTATATCAGCGGTAATAGCTTAGTAAGTTTCACTATATAATCCATCAACCTTATGGACAAAGATAGGACAGAATAACACAAGTCAGTTTAAGTCATGAAGCATTTACCTTCAAGTTCCTGCTGGCACACTAAGCCCTACACGTGTTTCGGAGTCCCTTCTTCACGGGCGTGTCAGGGTAAGGATCGGTGCGTGTTAAAAAGGCCTCCCCAGCCAATCACTGCATTGTGACACACTGATGTTACCACCTTCACGGGGCGTGTCAGGGTAAGGAAAGTCGTTTTTTTCTGGTTGTTTTGGTGCGTTATATGAACGATGGCTCCTATAATCCTGGTATACCTTTAACAAGGTATCAACAATGATAGCAGTTATGTTGATTGTTATATCCAAGTTGCTTTTTTGTTTTCTAATGATTATTCTTACTGTGTCAGGCACAGTATTTATTGCAACAGTTATGGATTATAAAGCAAAGGAGAAGTGCTGGATGGACCAAATGGAGCAGGTGTTTGGGGAAGGTGCCTCTAATTTGGCACTTAATCATGAACCAAAAGTTGATGAGTTGGCAGGAGAGATTCAAAATCTATTGGTGAAACGCACTCGCCTTTGGTGGAGCAAGGCATTATTACAAAAATATCTGTCCAAAAAATTAATTCCGAGGGTTTAAAGGGAACCAACCATCAAAAAATACCTATCTAACCTCTAAATATCTGTCCCTGGGGCCCTAAATGACTATTCTAACCATCCCTGACTGCCTAAATCTAACTAACTACAGGCACAATAAATCACTTTTATACTTACCAAATTCTTGTCGACTGGGCGTTCCTCCAGGCTCTTTGTCAGCGAGGCGGGTCTCCTCGCTGCTGTCCGTCTTCTTTCCAGGCGGCATCTTCTTCCCACGGATTCAAATTACCCGCCCATTGCGTCCTCGCAATGAGCGGGTCACGTGCTGCAGGCCCCGCGTCACTTCCGCCCGCCACGTCGCTGGGACTGTGACGCGCCCAGGCCGGCTTCAGCATGCCATCTGCGCATGCTCAGAAGCCGGCCTGAGCGTACGAGTGACGCGGCGGGCGGAAGTGACGCGGGGCCTGCAGCACGTGACCCGCTCATTGCCAGGACGCAATGGGCGGGTAATTTGAATCATAGAAGATGGACAGCAGCGAGGCGACCCGCCTCGCTGACAAAGAGCCTGGAGGAACGCCCAGCCGACAAGAATTTGGTAAGTATAAAAGTGATTTATTGTGCCTGTAGTTAGTTAGATTTAGTCAGTCAGGGATGGTTAGAATAGTCATTTAGGGCCCCAGGGACAGATATTTAGAGGTTAGATAGGTATGTTTTGATGGTTGGTTCCCTTTAAGGGTTCGCATTACTCCATCTTTTCCGGTTAGCGATGAGGAATTTATTAAAAAATGGGAAATGGCATGTAATCTATGTTCAGAAACACTGATGGGACTGTTGGTGGAACTAAATACAGTAGCGATGACTGAGATTGATCAAATGTTTGATGAAAAACAACAGACTTTCCGTGCTATATGTCCCTCTAATAAGACCTCTACATTTGAAGCTAGATTTGAATAAGGGTTGGATGCTATTGTTAAAAAAATAAGCTCCACCCATGCAAAGAAATTTCTGCGTGATCAAAATGATGTGCTGAGTAATACTGTTTATACGTGGAAAAAGCTCGAAGTTACTCCTGACACTCTTGTTCGCACACCTTCTCAATCCTCATTGTCCTCCTGCGGAGAAGTATTGGAGGGTCCTAGTACCACCATGGTCACTAGATCTGGTGCTGTGGCCGGTATGAAGGCCAAACCAAGATTTATGCAACATTTCAATACGGCATTCAATTCACTTAAAAAGCCATATAAAAGAAATAATAAGGTAATTAACCTTAGTGACCATCATTTATCTAATAGTGATCTATCCCTCCTGGAAAGGGGTTTCTTATTCTGTCCCACCTCTGAATTCTATAGTTTTACTGCATTTAAAGATCTCCATATTTTTGCCCGTTCTCTTCTCTTGAAGAAATATTTTTTCAGTGACTCAATGCATTCCATTTTTCCCGCAGAAGAAGTGCAAAGCACATTGAGAGTGTTGGAGAGCCTTACAGAGGAGCATATAACACCAGAAGGAGGTAGGGTACCTGATACCATCAAACAAAAATCGAAAAAATCTATTCCTCTTTCCACCTGTCCAAACATAGACTTGTTTGTTCAGGTTGTTAGTGAGGAATTTAGAAAGATCCCTAAAAATATCAGGAGAGATAATCTTACTAGGAGTGAACGTGACCGATTGGCAGAGATACAGCAGTGGTCGGATGTGGTATTGAAACCCGTCGACAATGGGGGCAATGCTGTTGTTTGGCCGATTGCTATGTATGAGAGGGAGGCGTTTCACCAATTGCGTAATCGCACTTGTTATAAGCGTCTTACATTTAACCCTCTTACTAAATTTACTAACGAATTGGAAGATATATTGAAATCAGCTATAAATGACAGCACTGTCACCCGTGAGTTGGCAAATGCTCTGTTGGTGCATGAACCGACCATTGCTACTTTGTACCTGCTGCCAAAGGTTCATAAGTGTGAACACAACCCACCGGGTTGACCGATTATATCTGGGAGTCACTGCTTTCTTGAAAACGTTAATCAATGGATTGACGCCAAGATCCAGCCAATGGTGGGTGATCTCCATTCATTTATCAAAGACACGAGTGATTTTTTGAGATGAATCGATGGCCTCTTTATTGGATAAGACTCTATTATGGTCACTTGTGTTGTAGAGTCACTATATACTAACATACGTCATTCTGACGCGTTAGAGGCCATCGGTTCGTTCATGGATCACTCGTGTTCTTTGGGAGATATTAAGACACTGGTATTGCGACAGTTGGAGTTCTCCTTAACCCATAATTTCTTTTTGTTTAAAGAGTCCTTCTACCTACAGCTCCAGGGGACTGCTATGGGGGCTTCTTTTGCACCCGCCTATGCAAATTTGTTCCTGGGGCTGTGGGAGAGGGACTTATTCCTGTCAGATAGATCTATCATGATGGACCGTGTCCTTTTTTGGACACGGTACATCGATGATATTTTCTTCATCCGGCAGGGATCAGTTGAGTAATTGGAGGGATTTATATGTTATCTAAACTCCAACAGTCGTAATATTCATATTTCTCACCATTGCCCTGTGAATATGGTTGATTTTCTGGATGTTAAAGTTAGCTGTGACTCCCAGAATTGTTTACGGACAAACTTATATCGGAAGCCTACGGCTACTAATACATTGCTCCACTCTACATCTGCACATCCCAAATTCATGCTCAGATCAATACCCGTGGGCCAGTACCTCTGAATTCGGAGGATCTGTTCCACGGATGATGAATTTGAAACTCAAGCAATTGAACTGAGAAATCAATTCCTAGAAAGAGGATACAGCGGGAGAGTTTTGAAAAAAGCATATCATCGTGCAAAGTATTCCACGCGTGATTCATTGTTATACCAGCACGCAATAAAAATGATGCTGGGGATAGTTTCCGGTTCCTCACAACATTTAATGTTGGTTTTGAGGATATACGGAAATGTTTGACCAATTCATGGCCAGTTTTATTGGCGGATCCAACTCTACGCAAAATTCTTCCGGCGAGGCCTCTTTTGACTGCTAGGAGGTCAAATAACCTACGTGATCTACTAGTACACAGTCATCATCGTGGTATAGAACATAAAACATTTTTAGATCAGTTTAAACGTTCTGTTGGGTGCAGTCCATGTGGTGGTTGTGTCGCATGCCCAAACATAGAACAAAGTGATGAATTTACTAATTCTGCTGGGTCAAGGATTTTTAAAATCAGACATAAGATTACTTGCTCAACACAAAATGTAATCTACTTTGCTTCTTGCCCTTGCCCTAAGATTTACATTGGGCTTACTACTCGCCAACTTAAAATTAGGGTACGTGAGCATGTGTTGGGTATTGAAGCGGCTGCAACCACCACAGACATTAACACTCTTAAGACTATACCACGTCATTTCTTTATCCATCATGATTGTGATAGCAGATTACTTAGGGTTAAAGGAATCGATCTACTCAATGTTGGAATTAGGGGTGGTAGTGTGAGTAAACGTTTAGCGCAAAAAGAAACTAAATGGATTTGGACATTGCATACTGTTCATCCTTATGGATTGAATGAGAACCTTAGTTTTGTTCCTTTTGTTTAAATTATGGCATTTTTTTGTGTTTTTAATTTCTTTTTTAATTTTATTAGGCCTGTGATATTTGACTAATTGAGCGAGGACAAATATCTGGTGTATCTACTATCCACAGCATATGTGATATCTTCTATCAACAACTCTGTCTATATGTAATTCTATTGAAATTGATTTTGTATATTTCCTGTGTCATTATTATGGTGATTGATGTGTGGATTTTGATTGGCACTTATGCATTTAGTATGAGGTACATTGAATATATCAGCTAGTATTTATATGTGATTGATTGATGCTGGCTGATAATGTAATAACATAGGTCCTGTAATTATTTCTTAAATCTAATAATCATACAGGGAGTTAGCTGATATATACCTATTTACATGACATTCTTGCCTCATAAAAATGCACTTTGATATACTTTATTGTCCATCTTATTACTGTGTATTGGTAGCTGTCCTTAAGATCCCTAAATAAATATTGCTGTCAAATTTCCTTCTCTTTTCCCCTTTTATTATGATGTATTAATCCTCTGCATTGTGTCCATGTTGTGACGCGGTCATTGGCTGCGGTGTGCACGTGCGCGGCGGCGTCTCGATCCATTGAATGGTCATGTGATATTTCACATGGTCTGTGACGCCGCCACATCGCAGCATCACCATGACAGCCATGACGCGGCGATGTTAACGGATGTGGGGCATGACGATTGGATGGAGTAAAACACACCTCCTCCTACTTGGACGTATCAGGTCCTGGGAAAAAAACGCCGCCGCTTCGTTGCCATGGGGGCATATGACGCGGCGGCGACGTCAGGAGACTCCCACTAGATGATTGGATGGGGAGGGCTGTGTTGAAGGCACTTCCCCTCATCCGGACGCATATGATCCCTGATGCCGCCGCCGCGTCACTGTGTTACTATGGCAGCCAGCCATGACGCGGTGGTAACATCAGTGTGTCACAATGCAGTGATTGGCTGGGGAGGCCTTTTTAACACGCACCGTTCCTTACCCTGACACGCCCCGTGAAGAAGGGACTCCGAAACACGTGTAGGGCTTAGTGTGCCAGCAGGAACTTGAAGGTAAATGCTTCATGACTTAAACTGACTTGTGTTATTCTGTCCTATCTTTGTCCATAAGGTTGACCAGGCACTTTATATATATATATATATATATATATATATATATATATGGGCTTAACTTATGGGTAGGCTGTTTGAGTACATAATTAAGTCATAGTGAAGCTTTTTGTCCTGGTCCTGTTTGTTCCTTTTGGTGACTATTTATTCCCTGTGTAACCATTTGTCGCTTTACTAATACATTTTTGCACTTTATCCAAACTTGAGCTATAAAGTCGTTTTTTTCTGGTTGTTTTGGTGCATATTAAAAGATCAATGTTATGAAAATCCTGCAATAATTGGGGCCCATGAGCGTCGTTATTCCTCTGTGTGTGTGGACGCTGCTGTACATGGAGGAGCCGGTGGAGCTGCAGGGTGGAGGCCGTTCTCCTCTATCGGATGATGATAAGATCACTTCTGGTTGATTTCTTTGAACATTTGTATAATTTGATACTTCGTTTTTTTTCATATAAAGATAAAAATTAAAGATGTTATCTGGGATGATTTTTATCTTTTAACTATAAGCTAAGATGTAACAGACAGGAAGGTGATGACGAGGTATCTGCCTGCTGCACTCGGCGCCGCCACACAGCGGTCACTGGTTCTGCGGCTTCACGTCAGCAGAGCGGCTTTTCCTGTCCATGAGACGACTGCTGACGTCATGGTAACTGCAGGGAGCCGACTGTCAATCAGTGATGCCCCATAGACAGGAGAGGAGGAGTCTGCCAGAAGGCCACGGCCTGTCTATGTCTGTCTCAAACACGTGGCCAATGATTGCTTAGATCAAACTGATGGGGAAGTGCTGATTGGGCAGTGTTGTACTTCACGGCCCCGCCCCTTATCCATTGTCTGCAGTATGGCTGCACAATCTGACTGACTGTGTTAACAAAATTGCCCCCTCCGTTCTGAGTTTGCGCACTCTGCGGCCCCCCTACCCTTCCGGTCTGAGCATGCGCACTCTGCGGCTCCCAACCTCCCCACTCCGGCCTGAGTCTGCGCACTTTGCAGCTGCCCCCCATCTCCCTCCGGGCTGAGCCTGCGCACTCTGTGGCTGCCCCCCATCTCTCTCCGGTCTGAGCCTGCGCACTCTGCGGCTGTTCCCCCTCCCCAGTCCGGTCTGAGTCTGCGTACCATGCAGCTCCTTCCCCCTTAGGCCTGAACCTGCGCACTCTGCGGCTGCCCCCCCTCCCTCCTTCAGTCTGAGTCTGCACACCATGCAGCCCCTCCCCCCTATGGTCTGAGTCTGGGCACTCTGCGGCTGCCCCCCTTCTGGCCTGAGTTTGCACACTCTGCGGTTGCCCCCCGACCTCTGGTCTGAGTCCGTGCACTCTGCAGCTCCTCCCTCTCCGGTCTGAGTCTGCACACTCTGCCGTTGCCCCCCCCCCCCCCGGTCTGTGTCTGCACACTCTGTGACTCCTCCCCCCTCCGGTCTGAGTCTACACACTCTGTGAATCCTCCCCCCTCTGGTCTGAGTCTACAAACTCTGCGGCTCCCTCACCGGTCTGAGTCTGTGCACTCTGTGCCACCCCCCCCTCGTCCGGTCTGAGTCTGCACACTCTGCCGTTGCCCCCCCCTCCGGTCTGTGTCGGCACTCTCTGTGACTCCCCCCCCCTCTGGTCTGAGTCTGCACACTCTGCCGTTATCCCCCCCTCCAGTCTGTATCTGCATTCTCTGTGACTCCTCCCCCCTCTGGTCTGAGTCTGCACACTCTGCCGTTGTCCCCCCCCTCCAATCTGTGTCTGCACTCTCTGTGACTCCTCCCCCCTCTGGTCTGAGTCTACACACTCTGGGGCTCCCCCACCAGTCTGAGTCTGTGCACTCTGTGCCTCTCCCCCTCCTCCGGTCTGAGTCTGTGCACTCTGTGGTAGTGATGGGCAGTCTGGCTCTTTCTAGTGATCCGGCTCATTCGGCTTCCGCTCACCAAAAAGATCCGGCTCTTTTGACTCAAAACGGCTCTTTTTTAAAATAATACTGCACTACCCTGTGAAGACTACAGAACCTCGCCTGTACAGTGAGAACCTCATTACACATATGTACAGGTATCTAGTGATGCTGTATAGACGGTTTTTTAGCATTCCTGTGTCTAGATTGTCAGCTCCTGTGGTCAGGACTCTCGCTCCTCCTCTGTTAGGGTCCCGTCACACTGAGCGACGCACCAGCGATCCCGACAACGATACGACCTGGTAGGGATCGCTGTTGCGTCACTTTGGGTCGCTGGTGAGATGTCAAACAGTCAGGTCTCACCAGCGACTCAGCAACGATCCGGAATGATCAGGAGGTCTTTGGGAATCTGTCACTCTCGGGCGTAGTATTGATATCGCTGGTCGTTGTCCCTGTCACACACAGCGATGCAGCAATCCCAGCGGGAGACCAACGACCACATAATGACCCAGAACACTATGTAACGATCAGCGATCTCACAGCAGGGGCCTGATCGCTGCTAAGTGTCAAACATAGGGAGATCGCTGGCGAGGTCGCTGTTGCATCACCAAACCTGTGACGTAACAGCAATCTCGCTAGCGATCTCGTTTAGTGTGACGGGGCTTTACTTTCTATCTCTAATTGTTTGGTCCCTTCTTGTGCTGTGATATCTGCTGATCTGTATAGGAATATAATTATTAAAGGCTCCTGTGAGCAGGATTTTTACTATACCGTCCAGCCCTCTCCATAATGTCACTGTGACGCTGATCACACTGATCCCTGCAGTGAAGGATCCGTTTTTTAGGATCTTTATTGTTATCATCCTGTAAAGATTTTCATGCAGACGACATCACAATGGAGGTGAGCTCTGTGATGCTGAGGGCAGCGGCTGTCTCTCCCCCCGTGCTATCTTCTCCTCTCATGAGCTCTCTCCTGTGCCTGTGCGCTCTCTGCCCCTCTGTGCGCTCTGTGTGTCCCCCTTTGTGCTGTCTCTGTTCCTATGCGAGCTTGAGCCGTCCCCAGTGTGCTCTCTGCGCCCCCTGTGCGGAAACTGGGACCGGGGGAGAGGAGAGAGCAGAGACCGGGAACGGAGGAGAGGAGAGAGCAGAGACCGGGAACGGAGGAGAGGAGAGAGCAGAGACCGGGAACGGAGGAGAGGAGAGAGCAGAAACCGGGAACGGAGGAGAGGAGAGAGCAGAGACCTGGAGGGAGAGGGAGCAGAGCCCTGAACTCGGGGAGAGGAGGGAGCAGAGACCGGGACCGAGGTGAGAGCAGGGACCGGGACCGAGGTGGGAGCAGAGACCGGGACCGAGGTGGGAGCAGAGACCGGGACCGAGGTGGGAGCAGAGACCGGGACCGAGGTGGGAGCAGAGACCGGGACCGAAGTGGGAGCAGAGACCGGGACCGAGGTGGGAGCAGGGACCGGGACCGAGGTGGGAGCAGAGACCGGGACCGAGGTGGGAGCAGAGACCGGGACCGAGGTGGGAGCAGAGACCGGGACCGAGGTGGGAGCAGAGACCGGGACCGTGGTGGGAGCAGAGACCGGGACCGAGGTGGGAGCAGAGACCGGGACCGAGGTGGGAGCAGAGACCGGGACCGAGGTGGGAGCAGAGACCGGGACCGAGGTGGGAGCAGAGACCGGGACCGAGGTGGGAGCAGAGACCGGGACCGAGGTGGAGCAGAGACCGGGACCGAGGTGGGAGCAGAGACCGGACCGAGGTGGGAGCAGAGACCGGGACCGAGGTGGGAGCAGAGACCGGAACCGAGGTGGGAGCAGAGACTGGGACCGAGGTGGGAGCAGAGACCGAGACCTGGAGCGGAGGAGGGAGCAGAGACCGAGACCTGGAGCGGAGGAGGGAGCAGAGACTGGGACCTGGAGCAGAGGAGGGAGCAGAGACCGGGACCTGGAGCAGAGGAGGGAGCAGAGACCGGGTCTGGGGAGAGGATGGAGCAGAGACTGAGACCGGGGGAGAGGAGGGAGCAGAGACTGGGATCGGGGAAGAGGAGGGGGCAGAGACCAGGATCGGGGAAGAGGAGGGGGCAGAGACCAGGACCGGGGAAGACGAGGGAGCAGAGACCGGGACCGGGGGAGACGAGGGAGCAGAGACCGGGACCGGGGGAGAGGAGGGAGCAGAGACCGGGACCGGGGGAGAGGAAGGAGCAGAGACCGGGACCGGGGGAGAGGAAGGAGCAGAGACCGGGACCGGGGGAGAGGAGGGAGCAGAGACCGGGGGAGAGGAGGGAGCAGAGACCGGGGGAGAGGAGGGAGCAGAGACCGGGGGAGAGGAGGGAGCAGAGACCGGGGGAGAGGAGGGAGCAGAGACCGGGGGAGAGGAGGGAGCAGAGACCGGGACCGGGGGAGAGGAGGGAGCAGAGACCGGGACCGGGGGAGAGGAGGGAGCAGAGACCGGGACCGGGGGAGAGGAGGAGCAGAGACCGGGACCGGGGGAGAGGAGGGAGCAGAGACCGGGACCGGGGGAGAGGAAGGAGCAGAGACCGGGACCGGGGGAGAGGAAGGAGCAGAGACCGGGACCGGGGGAGAGGAAGGAGCAGAGACCGGGACCGGGGGAGAGGAAGGAGCAGAGACCGGGACCGGGGGAGAGGAGGGAGCAGAGACCGGGGGAGAGGAGGGAGCAGAGACCGGGGGAGAGGAGGGAGCAGAGACCGGGACCGGGGAGAGGAGGGAGCAGAGACCGGGACCGGGGGAGAGGAGGGAGCAGAGACCGGGACCGGGGGGAGAGGAGGGAGCAGAGACCGGGACCGGGGGAGAGGAGGGAGCAGAGACCGGGACCGGGGGAGAGGAGGGAGCAGAGACCGGGACCGGGGGAGAGGAGGGAGCAGAGACCGGGACCGGGGAGAGGAGGGAGCAGAGACCGGGACCGGGGGAGGAGGAGGAGCAGACCGGGACCGGGGGAGAGGAAGGAGCAGAGACCGGGACCGGGGGAGAGGAGGGAGCAGAGACCGGGGGAGAGGAGGGAGCAGAGACCGGGGGAGAGGAGGGAGCAGAACCGGGACCGGGGGGGAGCAGAGACCGGGACGGGGAGAGGAGGGAGCAGAGACCGGGACCGGGGGAGAGGAGGGAGCAGAGACCGGGACCGGGGGAGAGGAGGGAGCAGAGACCGGGACCGGGGGAGAGGAGGGAGCAGAGACCGGGACCGGGGGAGAGGAGGGAGCAGAGACCGGGACCGGGGAGAGGAGGGAGCAGAGACCGGGACCGGGGGAGAGGAGGGAGCAGAGACCGGGACCGGGGGAGAGGAGGGAGCAAGACCGGGACCGGGGGAGAGGAGGGAGCAGAGACCGGGACCGGGGAGAGGAGGGAGCAGAGACCGGGACCGGGGGAGAGGAGGGAGCAGAGACCGGGACCGGGGGAGAGGAGGGAGCAGAGACCGGGACCGGGGGAGAGGAGGAGGAGCAGAGGAGGGACCGGAGGGAGGAGGAGGGAGCAGGACCGGGACCGGAGGAGAGGAGGGAGCAGAGACCACGACCAGGGGAGAGGAGGAGCAAGACTGGGAACGAAGGAGAGGAGGAGCAAGACCGGTCTGGGGGAGAGGAGGGAGCAGAGACCAGGGGAGGGGAGCAATGTTCGTATAAGATAGGAGCAGAATCAACAATCATCCCTGTCTGACTCTGAAATAAAACTGTCAGTCTGAGACTCTGCCACACATTGTATATTGCGCCAACAAACCTACTTAAAGACCTTAATGACATCACAGGTCACTGTGGCTCAGTGGTTAGCACTGTATATGGTGGCTCAGTGGTTAGCACTGTATATGGTGGCTCAGTGGTTAGCACTGTATGGTGGCTCAGTGGTTAGCACTGTATACGGTGGCTTAGTGATTAGCACTGTATGGTGGCTCAGTGGTTAGCACTGTATATGGTGGCTCAGTGGTTAGCACTGTATATGGTGGCTCAGTGGTTAGCACTGTATGGTGGCTCAGTGGTTAGCACTGTATATGGTGGCTCAGTGGTTAGCCCTGTATGGTGGCTCAGTGATTAGCACTGTATGGTGGCTCAGTGGTTAGCACTGTATATGGTGGCTCAGTGGTTAGCACTGTATGGTGGCTCAGTGGTTAGCACTGTATATGGTGGCTCAGTGGTTAGCACAGTATATGGGTGGCTCAGTGGTTAGCACTGTATATGGTGGCTCAGTGGTTAGCACTGTATATGGTGGCTCAGTGGTTAGCACTGTACGGTGGCTTAGTGGTTAGCACTGTATATAGTGGCTCAGTGGTTAGCCCTGTATGGTGGCTCAGTGGTTGGCCCTGTATGGTGGCTCAGTGGTTAGCCCTGTATACGGTGGCTCAGTGGTTAGCACTGTATATGGTGGCTCAGTGGTTAGCACTGTATATGGTGGCTCAGTGGTTAACACTGTATATGGTGGCTCAGTGGTTAGCACTGTATATGGTGGCTCAGTGGTTAGCCCTGTATGATGGCTCAGTGGTTAGCTCTGTATGGTGGCTCAGTGGTTAGCACTGTATATGGTGGCTCAGTGGTTAGCACTGTATAGTGGCTCAGTGGTTAGCACTGTATATGGTGGCTCAGTGGTTAGCACTGTATATGGTGGCTCAGTAGTTAGCACTGTATATGGTGGCTCAGTGGTTAGCACTGTATATGGTGGCTCAGTGGTTAGCACTGTACGGTGGCTTAGTGGTTAGCACTGTATATAGTGGCTCAGTGGTTAGCCCTGTATGGTGGCTCAGTGGTTGGCCCTGTATGGTGGCTCAGTGGTTAGCCCTGTATACGGTGGCTCAGTGGTTAGCACTGTATACGGTGGCTCAGTGGTTAGCACTGTATACAGTGGCTCAGTGGTTAGCACTGTATATGGTGGCTCAGTGGTTAGCCCTGTATACGGTGGCTCAGTGGTTAGCACTGTATACGGTGGCTCAGTGGTTAGCACTGTATACAGTGGCTCAGTGGTTAGCACTGTATATGGTGGCTCAGTGGTTAGCATTGTATATGGTGGCTCAGTGGTTAGCACTGTATAGTGGCTCAGTGGTTAGCACTGTATATGGTGGCTCAGTGGTTAGCACTGTATATGGTGGCTCAGTGGTTAGCACTGTATAGTGGCTCAGTGGTTAGCACTGTATGGTGGCTCAGTGGTTAGCACTGTATATGGTGGCTCAGTGGTTAGCACTGTATATGGTGGCTCAGTGGTTAGCACTGTATATGGTGGCTCAGTGGTTAGCACTGTATAGTGGCTCAGTGGTTAGCACTGTACGGTGGCTCAGTAGTTAGCACTGTATACGGTGGCTCAGTGGTTAGCACTGTATATGGTGGCTCAGTGGTTAGCACTGTATATGGTGGCTCAGTGGTTAGCACTGTATATGGTGGCTCAGTGGTTAGCACTGTATATGGTGGCTCAGTGGTTAGCACTGTATATGGTGGCTCAGTGGTTAGCACTGTATATGGTGGCTCAGTGGTTAGCACTGTATAGTGGCTCAGTGGTTAGCACTGTATGGTGGCTCAGTGGTTAGCACTGTATATGGTGGCTCAGTGGTTAGCACTGTATATGGTGGCTCAGTGGTTAGCACTGTATATGGTGGCCCAGTGGTTAGCACAGTATACGGTGGCTCAGTGGTTAGCACTGTATACGGTGGCTCAGTGGTTAGCACTGTATATGGTGGCTCAGTGGTTAGCACTGTATATGGTGGCTCAGTGGTTAGCACTGTATATGGTGGCTCAGTGGTTAGCACTGTATAGTGGCTCAGTGGTTAGCACTGTATGGTGGCTCAGTGGTTAGCACTGTATATGGTGGCTCAGTGGTTAGCACTGTATATGGTGGCTCAGTGGTTAGCACTGTATATGGTGGCTCAGTGGTTAGCACTGTATAGTGGCTCAGTGGTTAGCACTGTATGGTGGCTCAGTGGTTAGCACTGTATATGGTGGCTCAGTGGTCAGCACTGTATACGGTGGCTCAGTGGTTAGCACTGTATACGGTGGCTCATTCAGTGGTTAGCACTGTACGGTGGCTCAGTGGTTAGCACTGTATATGGTGGCTCAGTGGTCAGCACTGTATATACGGTGGCTCAGTGGTTAGCACTGTATACGGTGGCTCAGTGGTTAGCACTGTACGGTGGCTCAGTGGTTAGCACTGTATATGGTGGCTCAGTGGTCAGCACTGTATACGGTGGCTCAGTGGTTAGCACTGTATACGGTGGCTCAGTGGTTAGCACTGTACGGTGGCTCAGTGGTTAGCACTGTATATGGTGGCTCAGTGGTCAGCACTGTATACGGTGGCTCAGTGGTTAGCACTGTATACGGTGGCTCAGTGGTTAGCACTGTACGGTGGCTCAGTGGTTAGCACTGTATATGGTGGCTCAGTGGTCAGCACTGTATACGGTGGCTCAGTGGTTAGCACTGTATACGGTGGCTCAGTGGTTAGCACTGTACGGTGGCTCAGTGGTTAGCACTGTATGGTGGCTCAGTGGTTAGCACTGTATATGGTGGCTCAGTGGTTAGCACTGTATATGGTGGCTCAGTGGTTAGCACTGTATATGGTGGCTCAGTGGTTAGCACTGTATATGGTGGCTCAGTGGTTAGCACTGTATATGGTGGCCCAGTGGTTAGCACTGTACTGTGGCTCAGTGGTTAGCACTGTACGGTGGCTCAGTGGTTAGCACTGTACGGTGGCTCAGTGGTTAGCACTGTATACGGTGGCTCAGTGGTTAGCACTGTATACGGTGGCTCAGTGGTTAGCACTGTATATGGTGGCTCAGTGGTTAGCACTGTATATGGTGGCCCAGTGGTTAGCACTGTATGGTGGCTCAGTTGCAGACTTGCAGTGCTGAGGTCCTGAGTTCAATACCCACTGAGAGCAACATCTGCAAAGAAGTGTGTATGTTCTCCCTGTGTTTCCTCCCACATTTCAAAGACTGATAGGATGTTTAGATTGTGAGCCTCAAGAGGGGACAATGTTGCAAAAATGTATGTAAAGTGCTATAGAATTAATAGCGCTATATAAATGTTATTATTATATGTGCACTAAGACGCCAATCATTGTGAGTGAAGCTTTCATGTGGGAGGAGCCCCACAGGTCCTCACCATGTAGCATTGCAATTCCTGTTCTCCCAGTCACCAGCAGTCAGAGGGTTAAAAAAAAAAAAATCTGCTGAGCTCAGTGGAGCGACTCTTATCAGTCACAGCAGGGAGCCAGCTGTGTGGCCAAGGAATGACACATGATTACTCTGCCCCCCCTCCCCCTCCGATCTGAGTCTGCACTCTGCCCCCCTCCCCCTCCAGTCTGAGTCTGCACTCTGCCCCCCTCCCCCTCCAGTCTGAGTCTGCACTCTGCCCCCCTCCCCCTCCAGTCTGAGTCTGCACTCTGCCCCCCTCCCCCTCCAGTCTGAGTCTGCACTCTGCCCCCCTCCCCCTCCAGTCTGAGTCTGCACTCTGCCCCCCTCCCCCTCCAGTCTGAGTCTGCACTCTGCCCCCCCTCCCCCTCCAGTCTGAGGCTGCACTCTGCCCCCTTCCCCCTCCGGTCTGAGTCTGCACTCTGCCCCCCTCCCCCTCCGGTCTGAGTCTGCACTCTGTCCCCCCCCTCCCCCTCCAGTCTGAGTCTGCACTCTGCCTCCAGTCTGAGTCTGCACTCTGCCCCCTTCCCCCTCCGGTCTGAGTCTGCACTCTGCCCCCTTCCCCCTCCGGTCTGAGTCTGCACTCTGCCCCCCTCCCCCTCCAGTCTGAGTCTGCACTCTGCCCCCCTCCCCCTCCGGTCTGAGTCTGCACTCTGCCCCCCTCCCCCTCCAGTCTGAGTCTGCCCTCTGCCCCCCCTCCCCCTCCAGTCTGAGTCTGCACTCTGCCTCCAGTCTGAGTCTGCACTCTGCCCCCTTCCCCCTCCGGTCTGAGTCTGCACTCTGCCCCCTTCCCCCTCCGGTCTGAGTCTGCACTCTGCCCCCCTCCCCCTCCAGTCTGAGTCTGCACTCTGCCCCCCTCCCCCTCCAGTCTGAGTCTGCACTCTGCCCCCCTCCCCCTCCAGTCTGAGTCTGCCCTCTGCCCCCCCCCTCCCCCTCCAGTCTGAGTCTGCACTCTGCCCCCCCTCCCCCTCCAGTCTGAGTCTGCACTCTGCCCCCCCTCCCCCTCCGGTCTAAGTCTGCACTCTGCCCCCTTCCCCTCCGGTCTGAGTCTGCACTCTGCCCCCCCCTCCCCCTCCAGTCTGAGTCTGCACTCTGCTTCCCCCTCCCCCTCCAGTCTGAGTCTGCACTCTGCCCCCCCTCCCCCTCCAGTCTGAGTCTGCACTCTGCCCCCCCCTCCCCCTCCAGTCTGAGTCTGCACTTTGCCCCCCTCCAGTCTGAGTCTGCACTCTGCCCCCCTCCTCCCCCTCCAGCCTGAGTCTGCACTCTGCCCCCTTCCCCCTCCGGTCTGAGTCTGCACTCTGCCCCCTTCCCCCTCCAGTCTGAGTCTGCACTCTGGCCCCTTCCCCCTCCGGTCTGAGTCTGCACTCTGCCCCCCCCTCCCCCTCCAGTCTGAGTCTGCACTCTGCTTCCCCCTCCCCCTCCAGTCTGAGTCTGCACTCTGCCCCCCCTCCCCCTCCAGTCTGAGTCTGCACTCTGCCCCCTCCTCCCCCTCCAGTCTGAGTCTGCACTCTGCCCCCTTCCCCCTCCGGTCTGAGTCTGCACTCTGCCCCCTCCTCCCCCTCCAGTCTGAGTCTGCACTCTGCCCCCTTCCCCTCCGGTCTGAGTCTGCACTCTGCCCCCCCTCCCCCTCCGGTCTGAGTCTGCACTCTGCCCCCTTCCCCCTCCGGTCTGAGTCTGCACCATGCCCCCCTCCCCCTCCGGTCTGAGTCTGCACTCTGCCCCCCCTCCCCCTCCGGTCTGAGTCTGCACTCTGTGTTCCCCCTCCTGTGCGGTGTCAGTGTGCGGTGCGGAGCGCTCACCTCTTCTCTCCAGATCTTCTCTCCCGTTCTCCACATATTTCTGCAGATACTCCACACATTCAATCTCCAGATAATTCTTGTATCTCTCCACCACTTGTAGCTCTGGACTGTTCCATCTCTGTGCGGTGATCTGCGCCTGCGCCATGGTGGGGACAAATGTCCATGTCCGTGTGTCCAGAGCCAGGAACTCTCTCCCATCATATCCGTCCTGCATGTATCCTGTGATGGAGCCGTCATCTCCCCGTTCACAGCCGTACATCCACTGATAGATATGGAAACCTGCAGACAACACACAACACGTTACATGTATAATGTACAGTGATATATATGATGTGTGACGTGTCACATACACACATGTATAATGTACAGTGATATATATGATGTGTGACGTGTCACATAGACACATGTATAATGTACAGTGATATATACAATGTGTGACGTGTCACATACACACATATATAATGTACAGTGATATATATGATGTGTGACGTGTCACATACACACATGTATAATGTACCGTGATATATATGATGTGTGACGTGTCACATACACACATATATAATGTACAGTGATATATAGGATGTGTGACGTGTCACATACACACATATATAATGTACAGTGATATATAGGATGTGTGACGTGTCACATACACACATATAATGTACAGTGATATATAGGATGTGTGACGTGTCACATACACACATGTATAATGTACAGTGATATATATGATGTGACGTGTCACATACACACATGTATAATGTACAGTGATATATATGATGTGTGACGTGTCACATACACACATGTATAATGTACAGTGATATATATGATGTGACGTGTCACATACACACATGTATAATGTACAGTGATATATATGATGTGTGACGTGTCACATACACACATGTATAATGTACAGTGATATATATGATGTGTGACGTGTCACATACACACATGTATAATGTACAGTGATATATATGATGTGTGACGTGTCACATACACACATGTATAATGTACAGTGATATATATGATGTGTGACGTGTCACATACACACATGTATAATGTACAGTGATATATATGATGTGTGACGTGTCACATACACACATATTTAATGTACAGTGATATATATGATGTGACGTGTCCCATACACACATGTATAATGTACAGTGATATATATGATGTGACGTGTCACATACACACATGTATAATGTACAGATATATATATGATGTGTGACGTGTCACATACACACATGTATAATGTACAGTGATATATATGATGTGACGTGTCACATACACACATATATAATGTACAGTGATATATATGATGTGACGTGTCACATACACACATGTATAATGTACAGTGATGTATATGATGTGTGACGTGTCACATACACACATGTATAATGTACAGTGATATACATGATGTGTGACGTGTCACATACACACATGTATAATGTACAGTGATATATATGATGTGTGACGTGTCACATACACACATATATAATGTACAGTGATATATATGATGTGTGACGTGTCACATACACACATGTATAATGTACAGTGATATATATGAGGTGTGACGTGTCACATACACACATGTATAATGTACAGTGATATATATGATGTGTGACGTGTCACATAGACACATGTATAATGTACAGTGATATATATGATGTGTGACGTGTCACATACACACATATATAATGTACAGTGATATATATGATGTGTGACGTGTCACATACACACATATGTATAATGTACAGTGATGTATATGATGTGTGACGTGTCACATACACACATATATAATGTACAGTGATATATATGATGTGTGACGTGTCACATACACACATGTATAATGTACAGTGATATATATGATGTGTGACGTGTCACATACACATATGTATAATGTACAGTGATGTATATGATGTGTGACGTGTCACACACAACACATATATAATGTACAGTGATATATATGATGTGTGACGTGTCACATACACACATGTATAATGTATGGAGGAGCAGTATTCCCCCTTCCTGATCACGTGACCCCCACACTGTGATCTTGTGATCTCGGTGACTCCAGCACTGAGTATAATGGAATGAGGATTCCCGGATTCTACATATTAACCCCTTAGTGACCAGGCACAATTCTAGCGATGTGACCGGAGTCACTGTGTGATGTGATAACTCTGCAGCGTCATCATTCCCCAGTGATTCTCACATTATGATTTCGGGGCACATTGGGCTTCATTATAGCAGGAAATTTATGTTGATATTTTCTGTGTTCGTGAAAATATGAGAAATACGATGAAAATGTGCAAAAATGTGCAATGTTCAAACTTGTAATTTTTATCTAATATTATAATAAATATTTATAATTGTGACATATTCCACATGTGAAGAGCTATGGAATTAATAGCGCCATATAAATGAATGAATATTATTATTATATCGGTAAAGCGTCCGTCATTCTGTACAGGATAATGAATGACATTTCCCATCTTCCTCTTCACTTCTCCATCATCTTCTTTTCTTCTGATGATAAATGATGACGACGTTCAGCAGCGATTTCTCCTATTTCTAGAGATGTATAATCCTGTCTGTTCAGGGTTTATTCAGATGTGACTGGACTGTGAGGGGCCGATATATAGGAAACCCCAGAAGTGACACCATTTACACTCCAATACCCCAATACTGCGGGCAGGACAAGGTTTAACCCTTCAAGCTGCTGCACAGGAATTAATGCAAAGTGGAAAGAAAACAAGAAAATTGACATTTTTCCTCTAAAATGTTGTTTAGCCCCAATTCTTCCACTCTTACAAGAGCAAAACAGAAGGCAGACCAGAGCCGGGCTTATGTTACCGCGCTGACCAGGAACCGCACCGTCCACAGGAGAGAGAGCAAAGATCCTCTTTATTTATCCTACACGTTTCGTGGCTTGGCCACTTCATCAGGGCATCAAGAATAAACACAAGCTTAAAACATATATACACTCACAAATAAAAACATATCCACCCTTCTCTGACGTGTTTTCCGGTGGAAACGCCAACATTTTTCACAAAAAAGCTAAAAATTCATAAAAAGTAATAAAAAGTAATAAAAATTAATTCACGCATCAATCACATTCCAAATCAGAAATAATTTAATAATCTAATCACTCACCATAATGTAATAAGATAAAACAAACATTTGATGACATACGGATGTTAGTGGAATGGAACTCGCTCTACACAAAGGGGGTTCACCAGTATAATACACATTATCCGCACTAGGCCACTCAGCCACATTTTACGTTGATACCTTTAATGGCTTCTCATACATATGTCACTAAAGCTACTCATGTGATCTTTTTTTAAAAATAATAAGTAAAATATATAAATCCGATGTTTATAGATTGTAATAGTTAGCAGTGAACATTCATTCACGCTCATATATGCTCAACATTTTATTGGGATCATTATGTGATAGAACTCATCCTCATACCTTATCACATGAATTATAATAGTAAAGTCACCAGCACCATCATCCATGGCAGGTGAATGTTTATCCCCAGTTTTTACTGCCATCATTCTCCATCTCTTTTTCACTTGGTTTATCACTTAATTTCCAGATTACTACTGATCTCTTTTCCTTTTTGTTGCGCTCCCCTCTCCTGTCCGAGGGATGTTTTACCAAATCACTACTAATAGCTCTTGGGGGACAATCATCTGGCTTCTCCTCATAGGGAACAATATTTATAGTAGTTTCGGATGGCTTTTGTGAACCCTGTCTTTCTCGATCATTAGTGTTTATTTGTATTAAACTCTTGACAACATATTAGCAGATTTTTTCTTTCCTTTTCTCTTTTTGACCCAATTTAGTGGAATCATCAGATACTTTTGTTTGGGGATTAACCGAGCTGGAAGGGACAGGAGCCTCGTTATTCTGTTCATCATTAATGTTCACACCCCGTCTATATTAAGGAGGGGGGCACTATGAGATCTTTTACGGGTAATTTGAAAGGTCCCATGGACTTATTTGTCTCCTTCGTCATTTCTTTATAATTGTCCCTATTACGCTGTAATTCTTTAGACTTGCACACTATTATCTCTTGTTCCAATGTTAGTATTGGAGCTGCAATATCGGAGTTAATTCTATTGAACTCTGGATGTGGATTATAAACCAAAAGTTCCTCCGGTAAATTTACAATCTTTTCCACAATCTCATCCACCAAAGTTATTCTCTTTTTGAACAAACATCCTATTAAATTGAACATGCATTCTCTTATACAAGCATCCCCCAAAGGAGATTTACCATACACTCTCAGGCCGAACAGACCTATAGAATGGATAGATTGAAGCGGAAAGAGACCTACTGGATTTATAAATTAAAGATCCTGCAACCCATGGGTCTTCACGAAGTGAGCAATATATTTTAGATGCTTCGTTCTGTAATGGCAGGAGGAGTGTGTTCCTCTGGTTGCCTGAATAATGAGATAGACTACTGTCTTGACACAATTGAAATCGCTGCTGTTAGTTCCCTGGGTGGATTGAAGTGAGAGCGCCATGGATGATGGGGCGGGTCCAAAGTTTGTTTTTGCATATTAAATTATGGTGAGTGATTAGATTGTTATATTATTTGTGATTTGGAATGTGATTGATGTGTGAATTAATTTTTATGAATTTTTAGCTTTTTTTGTGAAAAATGTGGGTGTTTCCACCGGAAAACACGTCAGAGAAGGGTGGATATGTTTTATTTGTGAGTGTATATATGTTTTACGCTTGTGTTTATTCTTGATGCCCTGATGAAGTGGCCAAGCCATGAAACGCGTAGGATAAATAAAGAGGATCTTTGCTCTATCTTCTGTGGACGGTGCGGTTCCTGGTCAGTGCGGTAACATAAGCCCGGCTCCGGTCTTCCTTGTGGATTGTCCAGCGGGGCACAAGTGACGGCCAGACATCTGTGAGTGCCTTATCAGTTTGTTGTGACTCACACAACCACAATAGGTGAGTCAGACTGTGGGGACAGCGACCATAAATTAGACGGTATCCCCCTATGTGCGCTTCCCTCTTTTTATATTTTTTCCACTTTTACAAGAGAAAACACAAGAACATGGAGCCACAATTTATTGTCATTTCTCCTGGACACAGCGATGCCCCATCTGTGGTCACATACTGATGTCTGGCACAGGGAAACACTTGGAAAGCAAATTTATTATTATTGATAATATTTAATAATAAACACAAGGTTGTGACATCTCCCCTCATCATTCCACCATGCTTGTCCCCTCTCGTAGCTCCCTGTATTCAGCCTATGTTCCTGTATTCAGCCTATGCCCCCCGTATTCAGCCTATGTTCCCTGTATTCAGCCTATGCTCCATGTATTCAGCCTATGTTCCCTGTATTCAGCCTATGCTCCCCGTATTCAGCCTATGCTCCCCGTATTCAGCCTATGCTCCCTGTATTCAGCCTATGCTCCCTGTATTCAGCCTATGCTCCCTGTATTCAGCCTATGTTCCCTGTATTCAGCCTATGCTCCCTGTATGCAGCCTATGCTCCCTGTATTCAGCCTATGTTCCCTGTATTCAGCCTATGCTCCCTGTATTCAGCCTATGCTCCCTGTATGCAGCCTATGTTCCCTGTATTCAGCCTATGCTCCCTGTATTCAGCCTGTGTTCCCTGTATTCAGCCTATGCTCCCTGTATTCAGCCTGTGTTCCCTGTATTCAGCCTGTGCTCCCTGTATTCAGTCTACGCTCCCTGTATTCAGCCTGTGCTCCCTGTATTCAGCCTATGCTCCCTGTATTCAGCCTATGCTCCCTGTATTCAGCCTATGTTCCCTGTATTCAGCCTATGCTCCCTGTATTCAGCCTATGCTCCCTGTATTCAGCCTGTGCTCCCTGTATTCAGCCTATGCCCCCCGTATTCAGCCTATGCCCCCCGTATTCAGCCTATGCTCCCCGTATTCAGCCTATGCTCCCCGTATTCAGCCTATGCTCCCCGTATTCAGCCTATGCTCCCTGTATTCAGCCTATGCTCCCTGTATTCAGCCTATGCTCCCCTGTATGCAGCCTATGCTCCCTGTATTCAGCCTATGTTCCCTGTATTCAGCCTATGCTCCCTGTATTCAGCCTATGCTCCCTGTATGCAGCCTATGCTCCCTGTATTCAGCCTATGTTCCCTGTATTCAGCCTATGCTCCCTGTATTCAGCCTGTGTTCCCTGTATTCAGCCTGTGCTCCCTGTATTCAGTCTACGCTCCCTGTATTCAGCCTGTGCTCCCTGTATTCAGCCTGTGCTCCCTGTATTCAGCCTATGTTCCCTGTATTCAGCCTATGCTCCCTGTATTCAGCCTGTGTTCCCTGTATTCAGCCTGTGCTCCCTGTATTCAGCCTGTGCTCCCTGTATTCAGCCTGCGCTCCCTGTATTCAGCTTGCGCTCCCTGTATTCAGCCTATGCTCCCTGTATTCAGCCTATGCTCCCTGTATTCAGCCTATGCTCCCTGTATTCAGCCTATGCTCCCTGTATTCAGCCTGTGCTCCCTGTATTCAGCCTGTGCTCCCTGTATTCAGTCTACGCTCCCTGTATTCAGCTTGCGCTCCCTGTATTCAGCCTATGCTCCCTGTATTCAGCC
Source organism: Allobates femoralis (assembly GCA_033576535.1). Classification (NCBI taxonomy): domain Eukaryota; kingdom Metazoa; phylum Chordata; class Amphibia; order Anura; family Aromobatidae; genus Allobates; species Allobates femoralis. The sequence continues at coordinate 178,432,739 of JARQOC010000008.1, forward strand.
TATGCTCCCTGTACCCCTGTATTCAGCCTATGCTCCCTGTATTCAATCAGCCTATGCTCCCTGTATTCAGCCTATGCTCCCTGTATTCATCCTATGCTCCCTGTATTCGCCTACGCTCCCTGTATTCAGCCTACGCTCCCTGTATTCAGCCTACGTTCCCTGTATTCAGCCTACGCTCCCTGTATGCGGCCTACGCTCCCTGTATTCGGCCTACGCTCCCTGTATTCGGCCTACGCTCCCTGTATTCAGCCTACGCCCCCTGTATTCAGCCTACGCTCCCTGTATTCAGCCTACGTTCCCTGTATTCAGCCTACGCTCCCTGTATGCGGCCTACGCTCCCTGTATTCGGCCTACGCTCCCTGTATTCGGCCTACGCTCCCTGTATTCAGCCTACGCTCCCTGTATTCAGCCTACGCTCCCTGTATTCAGCCTACGCTCCCTGTATTCAGCCTGCGTTCCCTGTATTCAGCCTATGTTTCCAGTATTCAGCCTATGTTTCCAGTATTCAACCTATGCTCCCTGTATTCAGCCTATGCTCCCTGTATTCAGCCTATGCTCCCTGTATTCAGCCTATGCTCCCTGTATTCAGCCTATGCTCCCTGTATTCAGCCTATGCTCCCTGTATTCAGCCTATGCTCCATGTATTCAGCCTATGCTCCCTCTATTCAGCCTATGCTCCATGTATTCAGCCTATGCTCCCTCTATTCAGCCTATGCTCCCTGTATTCAGCCTATGCTCCCTCTATTCAGCCTACGCTCCCTGTATTCAGCCTGCGCTCCCTGTATTCAGCCTATGTTCCCTGTATTCAGCCTATGCTCCCTGTATTCATCCTATGCTCCCTGTATTCAGCCTATGCTCCCTGTATTCAGCCTATGCTCCCGGCGCTCATTATACATCATGTCACATCAATCACCAGTTCAGATCCAACAAAATATGTTTTTATTCTTTCCTTTTTCAACTTTCTCTTTCTTCTCCCCTCTTCCATTCTCTCTACTTTCTCTTTTTCGCCCCTCTTCCATTCTCTCTATTTTCTCTTTTTCGCCCCTCTTCCTTTCTCTCTATTTTCTCTTTTTCGCCCCTCTTCCTTTCTCTCTACTTTCTCTTTTTTCAACCCTATCCCATTCTCTCTATTTTCTCTTTTTCGCCCCTCTTCCATTCTCTCTACTTTCTCTTTTTTGCCCCTCTTCCATTCTCTCTTTCTTCACCCCTCTTCCATTCTCTCTACTTTCTCTTTTTCGCCCCTCTTCCATTCTCTCTACTTTCTCTTTCTTCACCCCTCTTCCATTCTCTCTACTCTCTCTTTTTCACCCCTCTTCCATTCTCTCTACTTTCTCTTTCTTCGCCCCTCTTCCATTCTCTCTCTCTTTCTCTTTCTCTCTTCGCCCCTCTTCCATTCTCTCTCTTTCTCTTTTTCGCCCCTCTTCCATTCTCTCTACTTTCTCTTTTTCGCCCCTCTTCCATTCTCTCTACTTTCTCTTTCTTCGCCCCTCTTCCTTTCTCTCTACTTTTCTCTTTTTCGCCCCTCTTCCTTTCTCTCTACTTTCCCTTTCTTCGCCCTCTCTTCCTTCTCTCTACTTTCTTCTTTCTTCGCCCCTCTTCTATTCTCTCTACTTTCTCTTTTTCCGCCCCTCTTCTATTCTCTCTACTTTCTCTTTTTCACCCTATTCCATTCTCTCTACTTTCTCTTTTTCGCCCCTCTTCCATTCTCTCTACTTTCTCTTTTCTCACCCCTCTTCCTTTCTCTCTACTCTCTCTTTTTCTCCCCTCTTCCATTCTCTCTACTTTCTCTTTTTCACCCTCTTCCATTCTCTCTACTTTCTCTTTTTTCGCCCCTCTTCCATTCTCTCTTCTTTCTCTTTCTTCGCCCTCTTCCATTCTCTCTACTTTCTCTTTTTCTCCCCTCTTCTTTTCTCTTTTTCGCCTCTCTTCCATTCTCTCTACTTTCTCTTTTTTCTCCCCTCTTCTGTTCTCTCTATTCCATCACATCTTTGTACAGTGATCCTGAGTGATGTTCTCGGTCTGGTGACATTATCGTGATCTCTGGACTCTGACACCTCAGGAGCTTTACTGGAGCTGAAATTCAGACATTAACCCTTTATTATCTGGTTATTATATTGTGGGTTTTCTTTTTCCTGATGATGAAGTGCGGCGGCTGTGATATGTGTTGAATTAATAAACCTCATATTTTATATACCACTCATCATCATCACTGACCGGCAGCGCAGTCACCACTGATCGCCGTCTCTCCTATTATCGGCTCTTTCCCCTGTGGATCTGTCTTATTTCTATACGATCATTTATGTTGCTTTTTTCTTCTATAAAACCCCTTACGCGGTTTCTCCCTCCTGACATATGTAATGGTGGTAAACAACCAGAGAATCAACATGACCTGTTGTAAGAGTACCGACATATACACATATTAAAACCAACGAACCAAAATGTCTTTAAGGAACATAGAGTCACACAATGCATCTTCATGCGTTACAACCAGTTTTATTTGTAGAAAAACAAGTGATTGTCACAGCTAGTAAGCAAAAAGTGCATCAGTGCAAAAGGGGGGGGGGTTTTCAAGGACAAAGTGCAGGGTGAAAAGAGAGATCAAACACAGGACCCAGAATTTTACATAACAGACATCTCAATGGTAATGACGTTAATATAAAAGGTAAAATTCCCCCAACAGAGAATACAGTTGCAGTCTTTTGCATAAGTTGCAGCCAGGGTAATTACAGCCAGATTACAACATCATAAACATACAACTAGAACCAATGTCAGGGACACAAGAGGTTAATAAATAGTTCTCATACCAGAGATGCCTGCTGCCTGGGGACTGTGTCAGGGAGAAGCCCCGACACGTGTTTCTGTTGTTCCTCCTTCTTGGGGGGGGGGGGTCAGTGGGGTAATGTGCAGGGAAGGTCAAACCTATTTATATCCGGGGCACATGTGGCTGGCACCAATAGTGGCACGACCGCACAGCCCAATCAGCACATAGCATCTACGTTGCTGACTTTCTTGACATTAAAATAAGAATCAACGAAAGAGGTGATGTTGGAACTACCATATTCAGGAAGGAGACCTCGGTGAATTCTCTGTTGCATGCCTCTTCCTCGCATGCGGGATCCACAATCAGAGCAATTCCAACCGGGCAGTTTTTAAGACTGAGACGCCTTTGCTCTGATGATGTGGATTTTACTGCATATGCGGCGGAGATGCGGGAGAGATTCAAAGTCCGGGGTTATAGTGCAAGAAGAATCAGGCGGGGTTCGGGCAGGCCAGACAGGCGCGGAGACAAGATCTACTTGTACCCAAGGTTCGATCAGGAAGTTCCGAGTATCCCGTGGTGCGGTTCATCACCACATATAACAATCAATGGGAGGATATCAGAGGTATCCTCGACCGACACTGGCAAGTTCTAAAAACTGATCCTCATCTCCGTGACTATCTACCTGAGCGCCCATTGATGACGGCACGCAGGGGGAGGAGCCTCAGGGACACCTTAGTACATAGTCACTATATACAAAAAGCCACCATACCATTTAACATCGGAACACCTAGGGTGGGGTGTTTTCCCTGCGGCTCGTGTGCTGCGTGTACAAACATCTTGAGGTGCAGGACATTTGTGGACGCGTCTGGTGGGAAGGAGTACAAGATCAGGAAGTTCATGTAGCAGTGTGAGGGTGATCTATCATGCTACGTGCGGGTGCGGTAAGATTTACATTGTGTTAACTTCACGTGAATTAAGACGGCGCGTCAGGGAGCATGTGTTGAACATAGAGGGAGCAAAAAAGATATTTGATCTAAGCACTCTTCGTACCCTGCCGAGGCATTTTAAGACGCATCATAATTGCGATCCAGGTAGCCTCCAAGTGAGGGGTATCGATCAGGCCCATCTGGGTATTAGAGGGGGTAACCTCAAAAAAGTACTAGCCCAGATGGAGGCTTGTTGGATCTTTAGATTGGGTACTAGGGCCCCAGCGGGTTTGAATGAGAGGTTTAGCTTTGCTCCCTTTTTGTGAATAATCTCTCCAAGCTGCGTTGTGCTTTTGGTTTCCGCGTCCGCTGTATCGTGGTGGGCTGTCCATCCTCACTGCCGCATTATGTATCTCGTGCCTGGTCACCTTGCGGTCCGTAATGGTTGCTGCACCCCATAGTTGGACTCTGGTTAGCCCACCTTATGCGGTGTCCGTGTGATCTATATGAAGATTTTTTGAGAATCTTCTCGGTTTCTCGCCCCCTTATATATGAATTCACGGCTAGACTATCTCCTGGTCATTGATTCACGATCTGGAAATCTTGGTATTTCTGTATTTTTCCTCCCTGTGGAGAGAAAGATTCCGTCTCTGTGATGGACACATTTTGCTCTTTGGTGGGCTCAGTTTGGTTTAAGCTTGTTCTCTCTGCATTTGGCCCCTCTCTTGGCGCTAATAGACTTGTAAATTTGATTACAATGCTCATATATACTGTGGTTGCAGCCTTACGACGTCTGGTTTGCCTTTTTAACTGTGTGCTGTTTTTATTTTCACTTTAGTTACTTTCACTTGGTCTATTCCTTAAGAAATATCTGGAGCCTGCACTTACGGATGAGAAATTATGGAGGATTAATAGGAAACAAGATGATATGAATTTGGAGAAATTCCTTATGGACGTTATATTGCTGGATATGATTTATTTTATGATTTTTTATTTTTGTACCTAGAATTTCTCCTGTGATGTATTATATAAGTTTCCTGTTTCCTTTACAGATTGATCTCACTGGTTGTGCTCTAATACTGCTCAAATCAGCCGTTTGGAGAGTGAGGGGTTAATACCTTTACCCTCGATGCTGCTCAGTGACACATAAGCTGGACATTCTCTGCTTTGTGTTGCTCAGCAACGTAGATGCTATGTGCTGATTGGGCTGATGGCTGACACTGTGTGCACGGCCGTGCAGGGTCACGGTCATGTGACGCTGACGTGGCAGAAAGTGGGAGGCATCTCGGTATACTGACGTCACCTGGAGGTTTTCTCCCACTGAGATGCCTCTCCATGCCGCAGCCTGTAATCACCGCTGACCGCGTCCAGCTGTGCGGTCGTGCCACTATTGGTGCCAGCCACATGTGCCCCGGACATAAATAGGTTTGACCTTCCCTGCACATTACCCCACTGACCCCCCCCCCTTTTTTCACTGATGCACTTTTTGCTTACTAGCTGTGACAAGCACTTGTTTTTCTACAAATAAAACTGGTTGTAACGCATGAAGATGCATTGTGTGACTATGTACCTTAAAGACATTTATATGTAATGGTGGTGTGAGATCGGGGCCCAAAGTCATTTAACCCTTTCCATAACGCCCTCCTGTGACTTTGATGCCCATTTTTGTCCCAACTTAATATTTTGTGGCTGCCTCAGGTGTATTCACATCAGGATCCTCACTGTATTGTGTCTTATTAATGGGATTATATATTTTTTTTTATTATGGCCCCTTTCACATCAGCATTTTTGCTCATTTGCAGCAGATCCGGCAGATTTACTGCATCTGACTCGTAACAGCCGACTTGTGGCAAACCCCCATTCATTCTCTATGGGATTTGCGGCAAATGCGTTTTTTTTACTTTCTGCAACTGCCGGATCGCAGCAAAAACTGCACTTGCCGCAAGTCCCATAGAGAATGAATGGGGGTTTGACACAAGTCAGCAACTAAGCAGCAGATGCGGTAAATCTGCCGGATCTGCCGCGAATCAGCAAAATGCTGATGTGAAAGGGGCCTAAACCTGTAAAAAAAACATGAAAAAGAACTGCAAAAAAAGGAATCAATCTCAGCATCCAAGTCCTGACTGTGCACTGTATATATACAGTATATAATATTAATATATCAGTGTATCTGGTGTATACAGTATATAATATCAGTGTATCCGGAGTATACAGTATAATATCAGTGTATCTGGTGTATACAGTATATAATGTCAGTGTATCCGGTGTATACAGTATATAATATTATATACTGTATACACCGGATACACTGATATCAGTGTATACAGTACACTCCCTGACAGAAGTTATGTCGCTTATCCATGTTATGTAAATAAACGCTTATAACCTGACGTTACATTCATCCATTGGTTGTATAAATTTCTCTTTTGAAAGCTGAAACCCTCCGAAATGTGGTTTAGGTTAAGAAAATAAATTGTCATCAATGCTGAAATATTGATCATTTAATGAACACAGAATGGTCAGATCTTGCAAGACAAAAGTTTTGTCGCCTGGTCATATAATGCATCCAATCCTAGTTTACATCCTCACCTGTGCTCAGTAAATGATCGGTTAATTAGTGGGTGTGTATAAAAAGGAACCCAGCACCCCAGACCTTCACTTGAACTGCAACTTGAGCTCTGACAACATGCCAAAAATCCATCCTGCGACCAAAGCCTTGATTATCAAGAGGCTGAAGACCAGATCCACTGCAGAGGTGGCTGGCACCTTTAATGTGTCTCAGCGTCAAGTACAAAGAATTTAAAAAAATTTGAAGAGACTGGAGATGTGTTGGACAAAGCCCAGGTCCGGCAGACCCCACAAGACAACTGCTCAGGAGGAACGTTTGTTGGTTAAAAAATCCAAAACAAGCCCCTCTTCCACAGCAGCAGAGCTCCAACAGACCTGGTCACCTCAAGTCCCTGTGTCAACTCGATTAGTTTGTAGGATTCTGTCTCGAAATGGCCTCCATGGTCAAATCAGTGCCCAGAAGCCAGCACTAAACAAAAGGCAAATGAAAAAACGTGTGGCATTTGCAAAGTCCCACAGCCTGCTAAACAGATGGACGCTGGAAAAGTGGCCGAAGGTGGATTTCTCTGATGAATCTTAAGTAAAATTACACCACAGCCGCCACAAATACTGCAGGAGACCTACTGGAGCACGTATGGATCCAAAATACACCCAGAAAACACTAAAACAGTTACATTTGGTGGTGGAAAGATTATGGTCTGGGGTTACGTTCAGTATGGGGGTGTGCAAAACATTTGCAAGGTGGAAGGCAGTATCAATAGCCTAAAATATCAAGAAGTATTAACTACCTCTTATATTCCAAATCATAAAAGGGGTCAAATTCTGCAGCAGAATGGTGCTCCATCTCATACATCCATCTCTACAACAAAGTTCCTCCAGGCAAAAAAGATCAAGGTGCTCAAGGAATGGCCAGCCCAGTCGCCAGACATGACCATCATTGAGCATGTTTGGGGTAGGATGAAAGAGGAAGGTTGGAAGGCAAAACCAAAGAATCTAGATGAACTCTGGGAGGTATGTAAGACTGCATTCTTTGCTATTCCTGATGACTTAATAAATTGTAAACCATTCAATAGTAGGTGTGAACCCCTCTATACATGGGCTGATCCCAGGAGTCCGGACAATAGACTCATGTTTAGGATCAGTCAGTTAGTTGAATGCGGAGGTGGAAGAGACTGAGATATTATCGGAGGCGAGATCTTGGTGTCTGTGGGATTGTACAGTGTCCTTCCTTGGTTGGATCCAGTGGACTCTATCTGGACTATTTCTTCCGTTAACCTGGTGTCAGGATTGCCTGGTGATGCCCCTGGAACTGCTCCTTGGTTGTGGACTTCTTACAGACTCGGCAAATTTGTCTTCATTTGTGCGGTTCCATTTTCCCTGTTCAACAAAACTGGTTGGATTGATCATCGGCCTGGTGTCCCTTCCTCCTCTGTCGCACACCCCGTCACATATACATTATATAATATCAGTGTATCCGTTGTATACAGTATATAGTATTAGTGTACCTGGTGTATGCACTATATAATATCAGTGTATCCGGTGTATAAATTATATAATATCAGTGTATGCAGTATATAATATCAGTGTATCCGGTGTATGCAGTATATAATATCAGTGTATCCGGTGTATATCTAATATATAAAGCTGAATGTGTGTATGTATGTGTGTATGTATATCCGGGATTGGCATCTACACCGTCGCAACTACAGCCACAAAATTTTGCACAGTCACACGTCTGGACCCCGAGAGCGTCATAGGCTACGTTGTTGTGAGGCGAAATTTTAACCCCGCACATTCCAATTCACCAAACAATTTTGCCCCTATCTACATAATGGGGAAAAATTGACAGTTACCAGTTGACAGTTGTGAATGAGAGGGGCTTAATGACAGCGCCAAAGACAGCACATACCAGCATATAGTCACTAAGGTGGGGCCCCAACATAGAATATTCACCACGCACGGGGACATGTATACACACACACACCACATGCACACAAAGAGTAACAGCAAGTGTTTAGTCGCTAAGGTGCAGACCCAACATTGGATACTCATCACGCACCTGAACACACACGCACACCACAAAGAGACACACAGAACACGGACACACACACACCCTATAGTGACACATGCACTCACCCCACAGGGACACACACACACACCACAAAGAGACACACAACACAGACACACACAGACACCCCTCTACAAGGACACACACACATACATACCCTAAAGGGACACCTGCACTCACCCCACAGGGACACACACACCACAAAGAGACACACACAACACAGAGACACAAATACACCACACAGACCCCCCCACAGGGACACACACACATACATACCCTAAAGGGACACCTGCACTCACCCCACAGGGACACACACACACCCCAGGGACACACACACCACACAGACAGAAACAGATGTGCACAAATCGCCTCACTCAACTCGCCTCATACATGTGCTATCTTTAATTTCCAAACATAAACATTAAAAACAGCCAATGTGCAACACATGTGCCATATAGGGAATTAAGGCAGATGTCAGTCACATGAGCTGTCTATTATGTGTATGTGTGAGGTAACATATACTGCCCGGCCAGGGGGAGGGTTTACTGTTGGCTGGAGATTTATCAGGCTGCCTATAGCAACCAATCACAGCTCAGCTTCTATTTTCCTACAGGTCATTAATATGACATATTCAAATTCTATTTTGTTATAGCTAACAGCAGTTATTTATTAACCCGGGCGTAGCCGGGTACTACAGCTAGTAGTATATAATATCAGTGTATCTGGTGTATACAGTATATAATATTATATACTGTATACACCGGATACACTGATATTATATACTGTATACACTGATATTATATACTGTATACACCGGATACACTAATATCAGTGTATCTGGTGTGTACAGTATATAATATCAGTGTATCCGGTGTATACAGTATATAATATCAGTGTATCTGGTGTATACAGTATATAATATCAGTGTATCCGGTGTATACAGTATATAGTGTCAGTGTATCCGGTGTATATAGTGTCAGTGTATCCGGTGTATACAGTATATAGTGTCAGTGTATCCGGTGTATACAGGATATAATATCAGTGTATCCGGTGTATACAGTATATAATATCAGTGTATCCGGTGTATACAGTATAATATTAGTGTATCCGGTGTACACAGTATATATCATCAGTGTATCCGGTGTATACAGTATATATTATCAGTGTATCCGGTGTACACAGTATATAATATCAGTGTATCCGGTGTACGCAGTATATAATATCAGTGTATCCGGTGTATACAGTACATAATATCAGTGTATCCGGTGTATACAGTACATAATATCAGTGTATCCGGTGTATACAGTATATAATATCAGTGTATCCGGTGTATACAGTATATAATATCAGTGTATCCGGTGTATACAGTATATAATATCAGTGTATCCGGTGTATACAGTATATAATATCAATGTATCCGGTGTATACAGTATATAATATCAGTGTATCCAGTGTATACAGTACATAATATCAGTGTATCCGGTGTGTACAGTATATAATATCAGTGTATCCGGTGTATACAGTATATAATATCAGTGTATCCGGTGTATACAGTATAATATCAGTGTATCCGGTGTATACAGTATATAATATCAGTGTATCCGGTGTATACAGTATATAATACCAGTGTATCCGGTGTATACAGTATATAATATCAGTGTATCCGGTGTATACAGTAATATAATATTAGTGTATCTGGTGTATACAGTATATATCAGTGTATCCGGTGTATACAATATATAATACCAGTGTATCCGGTGTATACAGTATATAATATCAGTGTATCCGGTGTATACAGTATATAATATCAGTGTATCCGGTGTATACAGTATATAATATCAGTGTATCCGGTGTATACAGTATATAATATCAGTGTATCCAGTGTATACAGTATATAATATCAGTGTATCCGGTGTATACAGTATATATCAGTCTATCCGGTGTATACAGTATATAATATCAGTGTATCCGGTGTATACAGTCTATAATATCAGTGTATCCGGTGTATACAGTATATAATATCAGTGTATCCAGTGTATACAGTATATAATATCAGTGTATCCGGTGTTATACAGTATATAATATCAGTGTATCCAGTGTATACAGTATATAATATCAGTGTATCTGGTGTATACAGTATATAATATCAGTGTATCCGGTGTATACAGTATATAATATCAGTGTATCCGGTGTATACAGTATATAATATCAGTGTATCTGGTGTATACAGTATATATCAGTCTATCCGGTGTATACAGTATATAATATCAGTGTATCCGGTGTATACAGTGTATAATATCAGTGTATCCGGTGTATACAGTATATAATATCAGTGTATCCGGTGTATACAGTATATAATATCAGTGTATCTGGTGTATACAGTATATAATATCAGTGTATCCAGTGTATACAGTATATAATATCAGTGTATCCGGTGTATACAGTATATAATATCAGTGTATCCAGTGTATACAGTATATAATATCAGTGTATCCGGTGTATACAGTATATAATATCAGTGTATCCGGTGTATACAGTACTATAATATCAGTGTATCCGGTGTATACAGTATATAATATCAGTGTATCCGGTGTATACAGTATATAATATCAGTGTATCCGTGTATACAGTATATAATATCAGTGTATCCGGTGTATACAGTATATAATATCAGTGTATCCGGTGTATACAGTATATAATATCAGTGTATCCGTGTATACAGTATATAATATCAGTGTATCCGTGTATACAGTATATAATATCAGTGTATCCGGTGTAACAGTATATAATATCAGTGTATCCGTGTATACAGTATATAATATATCAGTGTATCCAGTGTATACGGTATATAATATCAGTGTATCTGTGTATACGGTATATAAATATCAAGTGTATCCGGTGTATACAGTATATAATATCAGTGTATCCAGTGTATACAGTATATAATATCAGTGTATCCGTGTATACAGTATATATCAGTGTATCCGGTGTATACAGTATATAATATCAGTGTATCCAGTGTATACAGTATATAATATCAGTGTATCCGGTGTATACAGTATATAATATCAGTGTATCCAGTGTATACAGTATATAATATCAGTGTATCCGGTGTAGACAGTATATAATATCAGTGTATCCGGTGTATACAGTATATAATATCAGTGTATCCAGTGTATACGGTATATAATATCAGTGTATCTGGTGTATACGGTATATAATATCAGTGTATCCGGTGTATACAGTATATAATATCAGTGTATCCAGTGTATACAGTATATAATATCAGTGTATATAGTATATTCATGTACACAGTATATTTGTCTCTCACCTCCGGTCTGGTTGAAGCGGCTCATCGCTGTCCTCACATTATGTCTGTATACAGCCTCAGATTGTTTAGCTCCCTGTGTCTCTCTCTCCAGTATCCGTCCTCCACTTTCTCCATCCACGGGACCTTGGGTCGGTATCTGCCGCTGTCTGAGTTATAATTCACAATCTCTCGATCATCCACGTATCCGACCTCAGAGAACTCCGGCAGCCCAGACCCCGGAGCGGAGACCGTCGTCACATAATACCGCAGAGAGTGACCGTCTGTGGGAGACAGCGAGCGTTATACATCACATAGAGGACACAGGAGGAGACAGAGAGCGTTATACATCACATAGAGGACACAGGAGGAGACAGAGTGTTATATATCACATAGAGCAGAGGTTCCCAACTCCAGGCCTCAAGGCACACCAACAGTGCAGGTTTTCAGGACTTCCTTAATATTACACAGGTGGCAATGTGATCATCTGCACAGGTGATGATTCAAACCCCTGTGCAATACTAAGGAAATCCTCAAAACCTGCACTGTTGGTGTGCCTTGAGGCCTGGAGTTGGGAACCTCTGACATAGAGGACACAGGAGGAGACAGAGCGTTATACATCACATAGAGGACACAGGAGGAGACCGTGTTATACACCACATAGAGGACACAGGAGGAGACAGAGCGTTATACATCACATAGAGGACACAGGAGGAGACAGAGAGTGTTATACATCACATAGGGACACAGGAGGAGACAGAGAGCGTTATACATCACATAGAGGACACAGGAGGAGACAGAGAGCGTTATACATCACATAGGGGACACAGGAGGAGACAGAGAGTGTTATACATCACATAGGGGACACAGGAGGAGACAGAGAGTGTTATACATCACATAGGGGGCACAGGAGGAGACAGAGTGTTATATATCACATAGAGGACACAGGAGGAGACAGAGAGCGTTATACATCACATAGAGGACACAGGAGGAGACAGAGAGCGTTATACATCACATAGGGGACACAGGAGGAGACAGAGAGTGTTATACATCACATAGGGGCACAGGAGGAGACAGAGTGTTATATATCACATAGAGGACACAGGAGGAGACAGAGAGCGTTATACATCACATAGAGGACACAGGAGGAGACAGAGAGCGTTATACATCACATAGAGGAGACAGGAGGAGACAGAGAGCGTTATACATCACATAGAGGACACAGGAGGAGACAGAGAGCGTTATACATCTCATAGGGGACACAGGAGGAGACAGAGAGCGTTATACATCACATAGAGGACACAGGAGGAGACAGAGAGCGTTATACATCACATAGAGGACACAGGAGGAGACAGAGTGTTGTACATCACATAGAGGACACAGGAGGAGACAGAGAGCGTTATACATCACATAGAGGACACAGGAGGAAACAGAGAGCGTTATACATCACATAGAGGACACAGGAGGAGACAGAGTGTTATATATCACATAGAGGAAACAGGAGGAGACAGAGTGTTATATATCACATAGAGGACACAGGAGGAGACAGAGAGCGTTATACATCACATAGAGGACACAGGAGGAGACAGAGAGCGTTATACATCACATAGAGGACACAGGAGGAGACAGAGTGCGTTATACATCACATAGAGGACACAGGAGGAGACAGAGTGTTATATATCACATAGAGGACACAGGAGGAGACAGAGTGCGTTATACATCACATAGAGGACACAGGAGGAGACAGAGTGTTATATATCACATAGAGGACACAGGAGGAGACAGAGAGCGTTATACATCACATAGAGGACACAGGAGGAGACAGGGAGTGTTATAAATCATATAGGGGACACAGGAGGAGACAGAGAGCGTTATACATCACATAGAGGACACAGGAGGAGACAGAGAGTGTTATACATCACATAGAGGACACAGGAGGAGACAGAGCGTTATACATCACATAGAGGACACAGGAGGAGACAGAGCGTTATACATCACATAGAGGACACAGGAGGAGACAGAGAGCATTATACATCACATAGAGGACACAGGAGGAACAGAGAGCGTTATACATCACATAGAGGACACAGGAGGAGACAGAGAACGTTATACATCACATAGAGGACACAGGAGGAGACAGAGATGGTTATACATCACATAGAGGACACAGGAGGAGACAGAGAGCGTTATACATCTCATAGGGGACACAGGAGGAGACAGAGAGCGTTATACATCACATAGAGGACACAGGAGGAGACAGAGAGCGTTATACATCACATAGAGGACACAGGAGGAGACAGAGAGCCTTATACATCACATAGAGGACACAGGAGGAGACAGAGTGTTATATATCACATAGAGGAAACAGGAGGAGACAGAGAGTGTTATACATCACATAGGGGGCACAGGAGGAGACAGAGTGTTATATATCACATAGAGGACACAGGAGGAGACAGAGAGCGTTATACATCACATAGAGAACACAGGAGAAGACAGAGAGCCTTATACATCACATAGAGGACACAGGAGGAGACAGAGTGTTATATATCACATAGGGGACACAGGAGGAGACAGAGAGTGTTATACATCACATAGGGGGCACAGGAGGAGACAGAGTGTTATATTATAGCACATAGAGAGACCACAGGAGGAGACAGAGAGCGTTATACATCACATAGAGGACACAGGAGGAGACAGAGAGCGTTATACATCACATAGAGGACGACAGGAGGAGACAGAGAGGTTATACATCACATAGAGGACACAGGAGGGACAGAGGACATACTCACATAGAGGACACAGGAGGAGACAGAGAGCGTTATACATCACATAGAGGACACAGGAGGAGACAGAGAGCGTTATACATCACATAGAGGACACAGGAGGAGACAGAGAGCGTTATACATCACATAGAGGAACACAGGAGGAGACAGAGCGTTATACATCACATAGAGGACACAGGAGGAGACAGAGCGTTATACATCACATAGAGGACACAGGAGGAGACAGAGTGTTATATATCACATAGAGGACACAGGAGGAGACGAGAGTGTTATATATCACATAGAGGACACAGGAGGAGACAGAGAGCGTTATACATCACATAGAGGACACAGGAGGAGACAGAGAGCGTTATACATCACATAGAGGACACAGGAGGAGACAGAGAGTTATAATCACATAGGGACACAGGAGGAGACAGAGACGTTATACATCACATAGAGGACACAGGAGGAGACAGAGCGTTATACATCACATAGAGGACACAGGAGGAGACAGAAACGTTATACATCACATAGAGGACACAGGAGGAGACAGAGTGTTATAATCACTGAGATAGCAATAGAAAACAAGCGGTGTCAGAGGATTGGAGCGCTAAAGAAACCACGGGTTGGTGATTAGATTACCGATAATTTATTGCACGAACAGCAGGGGTCCAGTATGCCACAACGCGTTTCGACGCACAGATGCGTCTTTCTCAAGTGGATGAGGGATCCCTGATTACCTCTTTCTTATAAACCTACCCCCCACCCCAGATTGGATAATGGTTGTGACAGATTACAAAAGCTTGTTACTAGTAACTGTTTCACTGCTGCCCATTATATATCTATATATAAAAACACCATAATAATCCAAAACATATAAAAATCGCAATCGAGAGCCTGATAAAAACTTATTACAATGGCATGTAATACAATATATATAAAAAACAGTCATAATAAAACCATAAAAATGAAATCATAGGAGATCATGTACCTAATCTTTTGGCACCTATACTACTATATCTGGTTTCACTGTCCACATTAAACCAAGGAAATTTCTCTTGTTTTCGCTGACGAGTTTTTTGACAACTTTTTGACATTTTTTGACAAGTTTGACAAGTTTCTTTGACTAGTTTTTAGCCAAGTTTTTAGACAAGTATTTTAGACAAGTTTCTTTGCCAAGTTTTTAGCCAAGTTTTTAGCCAAGTATTTTAGACAAGTTTCTTTGACAAATTTTTAGCCAAGTTTCTTCGACAGGTTTTTAGCTAAGTTTTTAGACAAGTTTCTTAGACAAGTATTTAGACAAGTTTTTAGCCAAATTTTTAGACAAGTTTTTTAGACAAGTTTCTTTGACAAGTTTTTAGCCAAGTTTTTAGCCAAGTTTCTTAGACAAGTTTCTTAGACAAGTTTTTAGACAAGTTTTTAGACAAGTTTTTAGACAAGTTTCTTTGACAAGTTTTTAGCCAAGTTTTTAGACAAGTTTCTTAGACAAGTTTTTAGACAAGTTTCTTAGACAAGTTTTTAGCCAAATTTTTAGACAAGTTTTTTAGACAAGTTTCTTTGACAAGTTTTTAGCCAAGTTTCTTAGACAAGTATTTAGACAAGTTTCTTAGACAAGTATTTAGACAAGTTTCTTTGACAAGTTTTTAGCCAAGTTTCTTAGACAAGTTTTTAGCCAAATTTTTAGACAAGTTTCTTAGACAAGTATTTAGACAAGTTTTTAGCCACGTTTTTAGCCAAGTTTCTTAGACAAGTATTTAGACAAGTTTTTAGCCAGGTTTTTAGACAAGTTTTTTAGACAAGTTTCTTTGACAAGTTTTTAGCCAAGTTTTTAGACAAGTTATTAGACAAGTTTTTAGCCAAATTTTTTTTGACAAGTTTCTTTGACAAGTTTTTAGCCAAATTTTTAGCCAAGTTTCTTAGACAAGTATTTAGCCAAGTTTTTAGACAAGTTTTTTAGACAAGTTTTTTGGCAAGTTTTATTGGCAAATTTTTAGACATGTTTTTTAGACAAGTTTTTTGGCAAGTTTTATTGGCAAGTTTTTCGGACAAATTTTTAACAAGTTTTTTCTAGAGTCAGATTTAACCCCTCTGGAGAAAGAGTTCCTAATTTATAAATCCAAAAAGATTCTTTTCTACATAACCTATCAAATTTGTTATTGGATTTTTCGTCTATTTGGTCTATTATAGTTAGACGCAGGCTAGAATGGTCTCTGTTGTGTATCTGTGCATAGTGTCTGGAGACACTATGCAACATATACCCGTTTTTTATGTTGGACCGGTGTTTGTTTAATCTGGCCTGCATGGTCTGTATAGTCCTCCCTACATATTGATGCCCACAGGGGCATTCAAGGAGGTAAACCACGAATTGAGACCGGCAATCCAAAGTTTGACTAATATTAAAAATTTGCTTAGTCGTATTAGAACAAAAAGTTCTACTTCCATGCGTTATAATATTGCAACATTTACACCGGCTCGATTCACATTTAAAACAACCCGGTTCTTTTTTAGGGTTAATTTTTCCATTGTGGATACTCTTGTTGCATTCCATCTCCCTTATTTCTGATCTACTTTTAACTCTGCTAGGAGCAATCATTGCCTGAAGGTTCCTACCCCTTCTAAAAATTATTTTAGGGGAATCTGTGATGTAATTCGACAGTATCGGATCTCCTTTAAGGATAAACCAATATTTACGCATAAGTTGGTATATAATTTTATATGAATGACAAAAAGTGGTAATTAGATTGCAGCAATAACCATCATTTACAAGAGAAGTTATGTTGTTAATACTCTTCTTTTTATTGGTTCTATTGTCCTCCAACTTCTTTAAGCAACTTTGTTGGGTGTGTTGTTTAGATCTTCTGTATGCGTCGCCTAACAGTTTACTTGGGTATCCTTTTTCTTTAAACCGTCTTTTCAATATTTTAGCCTCCTGGATGTAATCGCTATTATGGGTACAGTTTTTCCTTATCCTCCAATATTGACCATAGGGGATATTTCGGATCCAGTTGGGCAAATGGCTACTAGTAAAGTTCAGGTAGCTATTCACGTCCACTTCCTTAAAATGGGTGGACGTGCTTAGCTTCCCTTGTTCGTCTATTTTAATTTGGAGGTCAAGGAATTGAATATCAGTATCAGAAATGTTCATGGTGAATTTTAACCCCCAATTGTTCTGATTGAGGTCATTTACAAAGGATAACGCTTCTTCTTTTGTCCCCGACCAAAGGAATATTAAATCATCTATATACCTCCTAAAAAACTTTATATGTTTGAGTCCTAATGGGGACTGTGCGATGGACACCGATTCGAAGGCCCCCATGTAGAGACCTGCATAACTTGGGGCAAATCTAGTGCCCATCGCACAGCCTCTGACCTGTCTATAAAGGGTTTCTTGAAATGAAAAAATATTATTGGTCAGTATGAAATTAATTCCCAACTTGATGAAGTCTTTCTGAGCTTCTTTCATTTCTTTATCGTCAGATAAATACTTATCAATGGCCCTCACCCCCAAACCATGGGGAATGTTCGAGTAGAGGGCACTAACATCCATGGTCAGCAAAAGGGAGCCTGGTTGGGGGAAATCTCAGATAATAGGCTGATCAACTGTGATGAGTCTTTCAGATAAGAAGATAATAGTAAGTTATATTTCTGTAAATAAAGATCTATGTAGTGTGATAGATTGCTGGTAAGGGAATCTACTCCAGAAATTATAGGGCGACCGGGGGGATCTATTTTGTCCTTATGTATTTTAGGTAGGAAATAAAAATAAGGTAATTTGTATTTGGTGACATTTAAAAACTTAAATTCTTTCTTATTTAAGATGCCCCGCAACCAGGCTTCCTTTATCAATGATCGGTATTTTTTATCAACAGTTTATTGGCCCTTGTCACTACAGTGATCCACATTAAGCCATCAGCCTGGTTGTGCGGGGTGTTGCACAATCAGTAAAGGTTAGTACAAACATAGTAAAACCGTGTATTAAGTTCCTCCAGTTGCAGTGTGGCGCAATATCTGTTTTTTCTTTTAATTACATATATCACATAGAGGACACAGGAGGAGACAGAGTGTTATATATCACATAGAGGACACAGGAGGAGACAGAGTGCGTTATACATCACATAGAGGACACAGGAGGAGACAGAGTGTTATATATCACATAGAGGACACAGGAGGAGACAGAGAGCGTTATACATCACATAGAGGACACAGGAGGAGACAGGGAGTGTTATACATCACATAGGGGACACAGGAGGAGACAGAGAGCGTTATACATCACATAGAGGACACAGGAGGAGACAGAGAGCGTTATACATCACATAGAGGACACAGGAGGAGACAGAGAGCGTTATACATCACATAGAGGACACAGGAGGAGACAGAGCGTTATACATCACATAGAGGACACAGGAGGAGACAGAGCGTTATACATCACATAGAGGACACAGGAGGAGACAGAGAGCATTATACATCACATAGAGGACACAGGAGGAGACAGAGAGCGTTATACATCACATAGAGAACACAGGAGAAGACAGAGAGCCTTATACATCACATAGAGGACACAGGAGGAGACAGAGAGCGTTATACATCACATAGAGGACACAGGAGGACACAGAGAGCGTTATACATCACATAGAGGACACAGGAGGAGACAGAGAACGTTATACATCACATAGAGGACACAGGAGGAGACAGAGATGGTTATACATCACATAGAGGACACAGGAGGAGACAGAGAGCGTTATACATCACATAGGGGACACAGGAGGAGACAGAGAGCGTTATACATCACATAGAGGACACAGGAGGAGACAGAGAGCGTTATACATCACATAGAGGACACAGGAGGAGACAGAGCGTTATACATCACATAGAGGAAACAGGAGGAGACAGAGAGCGTTATACATCACATAGGGGACACAGGAGGAGACAGAGAGCCTTATACATCACATAGAGGACACAGGAGGAGACAGAGAGCGTTATACATCACATAGAGGACACAGGAGGAGACAGAGAGCCTTATACATCACATAGAGGACACAGGAGGAGACAGAGAGCGTTATACATCACATAGAGGACACAGGAGGACACAGAGAGCGTTATACATCACATAGAGGACACAGGAGGAGACAGAGAACGTTATACATCACATAGAGGACACAGGAGGGGACACAGGAGGGGACACAGGTGTGTGCAGCGAGGAGGTGACAAGTCTGCACTAGAGCTGGAATAATAATCTCATTAATCATTGTCACCGTTGGGAGATGTGGGGAGAAGCGTTGATCTGCTGAAGGCTCAGTGACAATGTACATAGAGTTATCACCAATAGTTTCTGTTCTATAATATACAGTGCCTACAAGTAGTATTCAACCCCCTGCAGATTTAGCTGGTTGACACATGCGGAATTAACTTGGCATTGTGACATTTGGACTGTAGATCAGCCTGGAAGTGGGAAATGCTCTGCAGCCAAAAAGATTTTTTAATTTATTTTTTTTTTTTTTAAAGCGTTAAAAGTGAATTCAGAGGGTCATTTATTATTCAACCCCTCAAACCACCAGAATTCTGTTTGGTCCCCCTAAAGTATTAAGAAGTAGTTCAGGCACAAAGAACAATGAGCTTCACATGTGTGGATTAATTATCTCTTTTGCCAGCCTTTTCTGACTATTTAAGACCCTCCCCAAACTTGTGAACAGCACTCATACATGGTCAACATGGGAAAGACAAAGGAGCATTCCAAGGCCATCAGAGACAAGATCGTGGAGGGTCACAAGGCTGGCAAGGGGTACAAAACCCTTTCCAAGGAGTTGGGCCTACCTGTCTCCACTGTTGGGAGCATCATCCGGAAGTGGAAGGCTTATGGAACTACTGTTAGCCTTCCACGGCCTGGACAGCCTTTGAAAGTTTCCTCCCGTGCCGAGGCCAGGCTTGTCCGAAGAGTCAAGGCTAGCCCAAGGACAACAAGGAAGGAGCTTCGGGAAGATCTCATGGCAGTGGGGACATTGGTTTCAGTCAATACCATAAGTAACGTACTCCACCGCAATGGTCTCCGTTCCAGACGAGCCCGTAAGGTACCTATTACTTTCAAAGCGTCATGTCAAGACTCGTCTACAGTTTGCTCATGATCACTTGGAGGACTCTGAGACAGACTGGTTCAAGGTTCTATGGTCTGATGAGACCAAGATCGAGATCTTTGGTGCCAACCACACACGTGACGTTTGGAGACTGGATGGCACTGCATACGAC
This sequence comes from Allobates femoralis, assembly GCA_033576535.1. Classification (NCBI taxonomy): domain Eukaryota; kingdom Metazoa; phylum Chordata; class Amphibia; order Anura; family Aromobatidae; genus Allobates; species Allobates femoralis. The sequence continues at coordinate 178,453,374 of JARQOC010000008.1, forward strand.
CCCAAGAATACCATCCCTACAGTCAAGCATGGTGGTGGCAGCATCATGCTGTGGGGATGTTTCTCAGCCAAGGGGCCTGGCCATCTGGTCCGCATCCATGGGAAGATGGATAGCACGGCCTACCTGGAGATTTTGGCCAAGAACCTCCGCTCCTCCATCAAGAATCTTAAGATGGGTCGTAATTTCATCTTCCAACAAGACAACGACCCAAAGCACACAGCCAAGAAAACCAAGGCCTGGTTCAAGAGGGAAAAAATCAAGGTGATGGAGTGGCCTAGTCAGTCTCCTGACCTTAACCCAATTGAAAACTTGTGGAAGGAGCTCAAGATTAAAGTCCACATGAGACACCCAAAGAACCTAGATAACTTGGAGAAGATCTGCATGGAGGAGTGGGCCAAGATAACTCCAGAGACCTGTGCCGGCCTGATCAGGTCTTATAAAAGACGATTATTAGCTGTAATTGCAAACAAGGGTTATTCCACAAAATATTAAACCTAGGGGTTGAATAATAATTGACCCACACTTTTATGTTTAAAATGTATTAAAATTCAACTGAGCAACATAACTTTTTGGTTTGTAAGATTTATGCTTCTGTTAATAAATCCTACTCTCGTTTGCAGTCTGAAGGCTCTAACTTATTGGCATCTTATCAAACCACCTAAATCTGCAGGGGGTTGAATACTACTTGTAGGCACTGTATGTATAATAAACCTTGTCATTCATGTCATGTATAATACTGACTGATGAATCGCTGTGTATTGTGCCATAATTACCCTCTACAATAATGGATGGAGGCCAAATAATACACAAGGCACTCTCTGACCACATTTTTTTCTATCAAAAACCTTTGCCTTTCATATATCAGGGTAATAAAAGCTGTAAAAAGTAATTATTTGGACCTAACAAATATAGAGCAGCAGATTGTAATGTTTTCTCCATGTACATTTCATATTCTCCTTATATCACATGTAACAATCCTCTGCGCTTCATAGAGAACAACTGCAAAAGGTGTTTCTCCATGTACAGGGTGTAATGTACGCTCCCCCGTGTACAGGGTGTAATGTACGCTCCTCTGTGTACAGGGTGTAATGTACGCTCCTCTGTGTACAGGTTGTAATGTACGCTCCTCTGTGTACAGGGTGTAATGTACGCTCCTCTGTGTACAGGGTGTAATGTACGCTCCTCCGTGTACAGGGTGTAATGTACGCTCCTCTGTGTACAGGGTGTAATGTACGCTCCTCTGTGTACAGGGTGTAATGTACGCTCCTCTGTGTACAGGGTGTAATGTACGCTCCTCTGTGTACAGGGTGTAATGTACGCTCCTCCGTGTACAGGGTGTAATGTACGCTCCTCTGTGTACAGGGTGTAATGTACGCTCCTCTGTGTACAGGGTGTAATGTACGCTCCTCTGTGTACAGGGTGTAATGTACGCTCCCCCGCTTCTGTCTCTACATCAGACATTACATTCAGGTCTCCAGTTTCTGCATTTTTACATGAAATAGAAACTTTTAAATCATCCTATTAATAACTGGAGACAAAAGGCCTCAAAGATGAGAGCTCATTTCTTGCTCCTTATATTCTGGTGGTCATAAGTTTTTTATTTATTTATTATTTTTGGCTTCATGTAGATTTGATTCTTTATTTTTTACAGGGTGATTTGTACTTTTTTTATGTTCTGTGTTTTGATAAATGCATTCTCACATATTTTTCCATAACATTTTATTTACTCTCGGGGGATTTTAAGGGTTTATTTTTGTTTGATGAAGAACTTATCACTTTTAAAGAAACTGAGTTATACGTTTGTAAAAGTCCCTGAGCTTCTGATTCTCTCTTCATTTTTTGCACTGCGTTGCTCCATTGCAGATATTCACATTTGTTGATTCTGGAGCGCGGTATGTGAAATCTGTCTGCAAATCAACTGAACTTTTCTTCAGAGCTTTTTCTGGGGGCCTGTGCTTTTATCCCTCCCTCTCACATGCAGCCAATCACAGCTCAGCAGCTGATCTTACAGTTGCTTATGGTGGTGGGTTGTAATTGGCAGTAACTGGGAGGGAGGGGTAAAAGGCACCCCCCCAAATAAGACACTAAACAAAGGCCAGTTGGTCTGCAAGCAGAGATTTCACATATCACTCTACTAAAGAAACAAATATGAACATCTCTGCAATGGAACAATGCGGCGCCAAACGGAAAAGAGCATCAGAATCAGGGGCGTTCAGGGATTTTTTCATGGTATCTGATGCAATTTTTTGAGCAAGTGGTAAGTTCTCTATAACTATAATATACAGGTAATATTTATATTTCAAATCATCACTCTAAAGACCTAGTGACAGGGAATTTAGACTGGGAGCCCCTATGGGGACAGTGTTGGCGATATATGTAAAGCGCTGTGGAATTAATGGCTCTATATACTGTAAGTGAATAAGTAATACTATTATTATTACCGGCCTGTGAACTGATACACTGACCGGGGCAATGTCAGGAGTAATGGAGCATTTACACAAGTAGATAATCAGTGAATGAGCCTCATATGAACGCTTTACAAAGCATTCACTGATCTCAGGGAGACCAGTCCAAGAAAACAGTGCGGGCAGCCGGCTAAAGCGCTCAAACACATTGAATTCCTAGGCGCATTGCCCCCTGGGAACTCCCTTGTCATATCTCTAAACCTGTAAAAGAGTTGGATATTGACTAAAAGGGCCACTTAACATGGTGGTTATGGTGTTCTCCGCAAGGAGCCACCCCTTGGCTGGGTCCTTCCCTGGAGGGATATCTGGCTAGTCCTGTGTTTGAGACTCCTAACCGAGGCTCCACAGACTCTATTTGCATATTCATATGAACGCTTATCCCTGATTATCTGCACATGTAATCATTCAGTGATGACTCGGAAAATGAGTAAAACACTCACAGATCAGATCATTTGTGTCACCAGAAATATCAGCACAGAAATACAGTAGAGGCATCTTTTGCACATTACATCTAAAATGAAAGGCTGGCTTCACATCACGGCGCAGTCCGGTCCGGGGCTGTCAGGCATGAATCTGACAGCCCGGACCGGATCAGCACACAGAACCGGAGGGCCAAATGTGCCCTCCGGTCCTGTGTGCAGCCGGATGGCTGTAATTGCAGCCGCAGCTGCTGATTTTTCAAGATCGCGGCTAGCATGGAGCTAGCCGCGGTCCTGAAACAACAGCAGTGTGCAGTCGCCGGTATCCGGTTCCCGGATTCGCCCGGACCGGGGCAATCCGGCCCAATAGGCTCCCATGTTAGGGAGAACCGGATTGCCCCGGATCTGGGAGAATCCGAGACAATCCGGGCGAATCCAGGATCCGGCTTTTTGGGGTGATTTTTCTCCCCGGACACAAAAATGTTGCAAGCAACATTTTTGTGTCCAGTGAGAATAATTCGAATTCTCCCAGATTCATCCGTAGAGATGGAAACCGGATGGCAGAGAGCTGCCATCCGCCTCCATAGGCTACTATAGGGCCAAAAACCAGTCCAGGTCTGTCTGGTTTACACCAGACAGCCCCGGACCGGACTCTGCCGTGGTGTGAAGCCAGCCTAAGGGTGGAGGCACACTAGGGGCGTGAAAAACGGAGCGTTTTGTACGCTAGCCATTTCTGCGACAGTGTCACGTGTTTGTCCGCGATCGCGGTGTGAGTTGTGTGCGAGTGCGGTGCGAGTGCGATGCGAGTGCGTTTTTTCAGTCACAAACGGCGATCCGTGTTTAACGTGTTTTTGAGGCATGCAGGTGCACTTCAGAATTGGAATCAGCTTGTACTTCCTGTCACGTACAAGCGTATTTCGCGCATGTAACTCGCATGGTGTGCTGACTTCATGCGAGAAAAAAAACACCGCCATAGACTTGAATTGGCCGTACGCGCGTAGGAATCGCACACATACGCAGCATGCTGCGAGTGGAATCGCATTGCCAGCGACATGCGAGGGGCGACTGCGTAAAACGGACCACTGTGCCCTGGCCAATTTGTTAACATCAGTGCGAGTGACAAGCGTTTTTTACAAGCGTGAGACTCGTGCGAGTGTGCCTCCACCCTTAGTCTCTCTCTCTGAAAGTTCCCACAACCTAGAAGAGGTAAAGTATATCCAGCTGTGTAACCCTGTGTATGCCGGAGTCCTCGCTGTGTAACACTGTGTATGCTGGAGTCCTCGCCGTGTAACCCTGTGTATGCCGGAGTCCTCGCTGTGTAACCCTGTGTATGCTGGAGTCCTCGCTGTGTAACCCTGTGTATGCCGGAGTCCTCGCTGTGTAACCCTGTGTATGATGGAGTCCTCGCCGTGTAACCCTGTGTATGCTGGAGTCCTCGCTGTGTAACCCTGTGTATGCCGGAGTCCTCGCTGTGTAACCCTGTGTATGATGGAGTCCTCGCCGTGTAACCCTGTGTACATGCCAGAGTCCTCGCCATGTAACCCTGTGTATGCTGGAGTCCTCGCCGTGTAACCCTGTACATGCCGGAGTCCTCGCTGTGTAACCCTGTGTATGCCGGAGTCCTTGCTGTGTAACCCTGTGTATGCCGGAGTCCTCGCCGTGTAACCCTGTGTATGCCGGAGTCCTTGCCGTGTAACCCTGTGTATGCCAGAGTCCTCGCCATGTAACCCTGTGTATGCTGGAGTCCTCGCCGTGTAACCCTGTGTACATGCCAGAGTCGTCGCTGTGTAACCCCAGGGATGCCGGAGTCCTCACTTTGTAACCCTGTGTATGCGGGAGTCCTCACTGTGTAACCCTGCGTATGCTGGAGTCCTCACTGTGTAACACTGTGTACATGCCAGAGTCCTCGCTGTGTAACCCCAGGGAGGCCGGAGTCCTCGCTGACTGTGTAACCCTGTGTATGCTGGAGTCCTCGCCGTGTAACCTTGTGTATGCCGAAGTCTTTGCTTTATACCTGTCAGGTGCTGGGGAAAGCTGGGGGTGTAGTATGCAGACATCTCACTGGATAGAGTCATACAGGACGGCTCCTCCAGGGACAGACGCTCTTTGTAACCACTTATATTCTGACCAGAGATGGGGATTATGATTACAGGACTCCTTATATTATTTAAGAATACCGTATATACCCGTGTATAAGCCGACCCCCCTACTTTTGCCCCCAAAATCTGGGAAAACCTATTGACTCGTGTATAAGCCGAGGGTGGACCCCAGCACAGGTATACAGTCCTCCCTAGTGGTAGTATACAGCAGCCCCAGTGGTAGTATACAGCAGCCCCAGTGGTAGTATACAGCAGCCCCAGCGGTAGTATACAGCAGCCCCAGCGGTAGTATACAGCAGCCCCAGTGGTAGTATACAGCAGCCCCAGCGGTAGTATACAGCAGCCCCAGCGGTAGTATATAGCAGCCCCAGCGGTAGTATATAGCAGCCCCAGTGGTAGTATATAGCAGCCCCAGCAGCCCCATTGGTAGTATATAGCAGCCCCAGTGGTAGTATATATAGCAGCCCCAGTGGTAGTATATAGCAGCCCCAGTGGTAGTATATAGCAGTCCCAGCAGCCCCATTGGTAGTATATAGCAGCCCCAGTGGTAGTATATATAGCAGCCCCAGTGGTAGTATATAGCAGCCCCAGTGGTAGTATATAGCATCCCCAGCAGCCCCAGTGGTAGTATATAGCAGCCCCAGCAGCCTCAGTAATCCAGGGCCCTGCCCGCACCATGGACGCGAAATGTCGCGTCCCTGGTGTGGACGAGAGTGTGTGATCTGTACGCAGGCATCCGCGTGCGCACAGATCACATATAGGAGTGAATGGGTGTGCACGGCGGTCCGCAAGCATCTGCAGACCGCCGTGCGCTCCATTATAAACATAGGGGCCGCGGTCTGCATGCTGATGCTTGCAGATGCATTTGCAAAACGCTGCAGATGCATCTGCAAGTCTGAAGCCAGCCTAAGACTGCATCGTGTTCTCATTTTAAAAATAAGCCATGAAGCAAAAAGGGGAGTGCTGAGTCTATCCTTAGAAATAGTCATACACTTATATATCTGTTTCTAGATCATATATGATCAGGGTAGGGCTACACACGGTGCCCCCCAGACTTATAGCAGCAAACCCACCCGCTACACTTATTTGTTTGCTCCGGTGTATAAACAATTTTATGTATGCAATATCTTATAGGCTGAATGTAGCTGTCTGGGTGAGGTGTGGTGGTGGAGTGGGGTTACATGAGGGAGGGTCACCGCTGCAGGGAGGCGGCGGCAGCACAAGGGGACGATGCTGCGGGTCCTGGGCTGAGAGGACAGGGTAAACTAGTGGTGCAAAGGAGGCAACATTATCTACCCGACAATGGACACAATGGACTCCAGAAAATGATGCCGGAGGGTAGAGGCTGAACATGAACAGATCGAGATCCTGGAAAAATAAATGTAATTCTGACGTTTTGTTTTTCTCATTATGTCATTTACCAATCAGATTAAATGACTTTATATTGTGATAGATCAGACTTTTACGAAAGCAGCAATAACAAATATGTAAGAAGGAAGAAAAAGCAGAAGCGGCAGCAGCGTCCCCAGTGCAGTCACCTGAGTCACCTGAGTCACCGAATCCTGACTGCAACAGATACATAAACTACAAGATCACAAATGTATCCGATCTAATCACTGATCAGCTCCGCACTCACCAGAATCCACCGCAGACACATAAAGGAGCAGCACAATGAGGGGGGACATCTTCCTCATCCTCCTCTGATATATGGGGGGACCCCGAGAACAAGACGAAAGTTCATCCACCAACACCCGACACACAACTGCAACAGTATCACAGGAGGGCGGAGCTCAGCTCTGATTGGACGGGAGGGACAGCTTCCTCCAATAGGAAAATCAATCTCCCGCTGATCAGCAGTTACCGGGCAGAGGGAGGCTGGAGAGGTGAGAGCCGGGGAAAGCGAAAGGGAGACGGAGAATGTCTAGAAATAATGACCAGGCTGAAATTCCAAAAGGTGGCGCTAGAGGTCAGGTCCTCTTTAAGGCTGCCTTCACATTAGCGTTTGGCGCCGCAGCGTATGCTGCGTTCCCATACGCATTCAAACGCATGCGCACTGCGTTCCTATGTTTAACATAGGAACGCATGGTGCCTGCGTTTGCTGCGTTCGGGTGCGGATGCGGACGATATCTGCTCCTTCCGGTGTCCAGCATCCGCACCCGGGACGCAGCATGTTGCATTTTTTGTGCGTTTGGGGACCTTGGACAATCAGCAAGCGTCCCCAAGCGTACAAAAAATGCATTGCCGTCAATGGGTCCGCAGTGTTCAGCGCTTGACAGCGCGGGAGAACGCTGCGGACCCATTGAAAAATCTCCCGGTGGCCGCCGGTGATGTCACAGGAGCTCACCGACGGCCACCGGGAGATCAGCTGACCCTCTGCTGTCCTCCTTCTCCCCGCCGCCTGTAATCTCCTAGCGATGTCGGCGGGGAGAACAGCTGATCTGACAGCTGTTTGAATCTTCCCGCGCCGACATCTCCTCACAGTGTCGGCGCGGGAAGATTCAAACAGCTTTCAGATCAGCTGTTCTCCCCGCCGACACGTCCCGGTGCTTACCGGCGGCCGGGGGGCGGAGATCTCCGGCGCTGATCTCCACCCCCGGCCCGCCCCCGGACAGTGCCGATTGGCTGCCGGGCTCCCTAGTGATGTGTCCGCAGGCGGACATTATCCGCTGCGGACACATCATTTGGACCCTGCTTTTGACAGCGTTTGTGTCTGCATGCCATCAGCATGCAGACACAAACGCTAATGTGAAGGCAGCCTAAGGCTGGTTTCACATTGCGTTTTTCTTCAATCCGTCCGTTGTAAATCGGACAGCATCGGATCTGATTTTCGCCCCATGTTATCCTATGGGGACGGTTCGGATTTGCCCTTAATGGCATCTGATCCGATCCTGTACGATTTTCTGCAGCAGCCAAAATCGTAGACTGCTGCGATTTTGGACTCCGCTGCAAAAATTGGATCACATCGGTTCTGGACCCATTGAAGCGGCATACTCCCGCGAAATGGCAGCCGTCGTCGCCCATCCCCACTCCCTCTCCCCGCTGAACACATCTATGATGATGAATGTTGAATAAAAGGATCACTGCAAACTGGTGACTGCCGCCTTCTTTATTCTATTACATTGACTGTGGTTCCGACTGTAATTGGGCGTGCAACACCCATCACCGAGGGCTGCCAACTAGTGCTGCAGTTAACAATTGTGTGAGTCACCTTAGCCATACGGAAGGTGTCCGGTTTCCTCTGCATAAAAATTCAGTATATACAGTGCCTACAAGTAGTCTTCAACCCCCTGCAGATTTAGCTGGTTTGATAAGATGCCAATAAGTTAGAGCCTTCAAACTGCAAACGAGAGTAGGATTTATTAACAGAAGCATAAATCTTACAAACCAAAAAGTTATGTTGCTCAGTTGAATTTTTATAAATTTTAAACATACAAGTGTGGGTCAATTATTATTCAACCCCTATGTTTAATATTTTGTGGAATAACCCTTGTTTGCAATTACAGCTAATAATGGTCTTTTATAAGACCTGATCAGGCCGGCACAGGTGTCTGGAGTTATCTTGGCCCACTCCTCCATGCAGATCTTCTCCAAGTTATCTAGGTTCTTTGGGTGTCTCATGTGGACTTTAATCTTGAGCTCCTTCCACAAGTTTTCAATTGGGTTAAGGTCAGGAGACTGACTAGGCCACTCCATCACCTTGATTTTTTCCCTCTTGAACCAGGCCTTGGTTTTCTTGGCTGTGTGCTTTGGGTCGTTGTCTTGTTGGAAGATGAAATTACGACCCATCTTAAGATCCTTGATGGAGGAGCGGAGGTTCTTGGCCAAAATCTCCAGGTAGGCCGTGCTATCCATCTTCCCATGGATGCAGACCGGATGGATGGTCAGGCCCCTTGGCTGAGAAACAGCCCCACAGCATGATGCTGCCACCACCATGCTTGACTGTAGGGATGGTATTCTTGGGGTCATATGCAGTGCCATCCAGTCTCCAAACGTCACGTGTGTGGTTGGCACCAAAGATCTCGATCTTGGTCTCATCAGACCATAGAACCTTGAACCAGTCTTTCTCAGAGTCCTCCAAGTGATCATGAGCAAATTGTAGACGAGCCTTGACATGACGCTTTGAAAGTAAAGGTACCTTACGGGCTCGTCTGGAACAGAGACCATTGCGGTGGAGTACGTTACTTATGGTATTGACTGAAACCAATGTCCCCACTGCCATGAGATCTTCCCGGAGCTCCTTCCTTGTTGTCCTTGGGTTAGCCTTGACTCTTCGGACAAGCCTGGCCTCGGCACGGGAGGAAACTTTCAAAGGCTGTCCAGGCCGTGGAAGGCTAACAGTAGTTCCATAAGCCTTCCACTTCCGGATGATGCCCCCAACAGTGGAGACAGGTAGGCCCAACTCCTTGGAAAGGGTTTTGTACCCCTTGCCAGTCTTGTGACCCTCCACGATCTTGTCTCTGATGGCCTTGGAATGCTCCTTTGTCTTTCCCATGTTGACCATGTATGAGTGCTGTTCACAAGTTTGGGGAGGGTCTTAAATAGTCAGAAAAGGCTGGCAAAAGAGATAATTAATCCACACATGTGAAGCTCATTGTTATTTGTGCCTGAACTACTTCTTAATACTTTAGGGGGACCAAACAGAATTCTGGTGGTTTGAGGGGTTGAATAATAAATGACCCTCTGAATTAACTTTTAACGCTTTAAAAAAAAAAAATTCTTTTTGGCTGCAGTGAATATCCCACTTCCAGGCTGATCTACAGTCCAAATGTCACAATGCCAAGTCAATTCTGCATGTGTCAACCAGCTAAATCTGCAGGGGGTTGAATACTACTTGTAGGCACTGTATACATGTGCGTGTATATGTATATATATATATATATATTACATATGCCCATATGGAGCCTATACCTGGACACATGGAAGTGGCTACAGAATTATCATTTTAGCCCAGACAACGTCTCTAATACGAGTAATTTGGATTTTAGTGACTGAATAAAAGTTATATTTTAATGAATACAGTGTATATTCAGTGGTCCCAGTATGAGTTGATATTCTTATAATTATCCAACTCTTTTGGTGATTCATATGTACAGATCACCATAGGTTATAATGGGTACGTGTGATATCCGTGAAAAAAACAAAACGTATGTCACACGTACCAGAGACACGGACATGTGACGGATCTAATGTTGATAGACGCCCGGTAATATCTCATCTCTCCACATCAGCCGCCTGCACCTTCTCTGCTGTATCTGATCAGAGGCCAAATCTCAGATGGGTCCGTCATATAAATTGTCAGCTCTTTGGCCTCCGGGATATTATCCAATTATTACATTGATTTCTTTCCACCTGATGTGTAGATGGGATGAGATATAATGTGGATATAAAGTGCAGATCACTAATAGATTATTTTCTGCCAATTTTCACTTTTCTATTGACCTGAATTATCAGACAGGAGCTGATTTACAGGAATCGGCAGTAACATGGTAGAGCAGCGTTATACTGCACCTGCTGGACGAGAGGAGAAGTGACCATGGGATTGTGATCTACTATAGGGGAAGATCAGAACCAGCGAGAGGGAGAAGTGGATCGGTTTCCTGGAGCAGCGAGTCCAGTTACTGCTTTTATTTTCCAGAGAATTTATTAAAGACGAGAACAAAAATGTGATATTTTTCTATTGTTTCTATAAATCTCCACCATATCTTCCTGTTATATTTATCAATAGTGAAGCAGGAGACAATGTAGGATCTGTGTCTGGTGTAAGAATATTGATAAATCTTCATTTCTGAAGATCCAGAACTGCTCATATTTCTTACTTCTTCTTCTTCACATCTTTCTAGGTCACGTGACGTCGCTCCCGGCACGGAGGAGCCGCCTGATGATTTACCCTCCGCTGCTTTATGGACTGATGATTTCTGGGTATCATTTATTCAATAACGCGGGGAATCATGACCTGTTTTGGTGACTTGTCAGGAATCATCCTGTCATGATCTAGGACAGGGGTAGGGAACTCCAGGCCTCAGGGGCCACTAATAGGTCATGTATCAGGATTTCCTTGGTATTGTACATTATATTATCACCTGTGCATTACTAAGGCAATCCTAGTAACATGACCTGCTGGGGGCCCTTAAGGCCTGGAGTTCCCCACCCCAGATCTAGGAGGGGACATCTGTCTAAAGCTTCTGTGAGTGATACACGGGCCTATGCTGAGATTATTCCATCATAGACACTTATATAGCAGGACCCCCCATCTCCCTTCACTTTTGTGTCCTTCATCCTGAGATCCCCATTACCCGCCCCTGTGTCTCGCCCGGTGTGTGCCATGTGGTGCAGGATCCGGGCCTGGGCTGGATGCAGCTTTTTACTGCACTCCTTTTCCCTCTTTTACACGGATCATTGACTGTCGGTGATTTATCATCTCCAGCCGCCATTATTGATCTCACAGGGTATTTCCCTATTATCTGCCTGATCTGTATCTGTGACTTGTGTGGAGTCTCTTTCCTGTGCAGACACTTTACATTTTATGTTATTTTGTGACCGTCACATTCCCTAGAAGGTTTCCTGATGAATCTACTGACTGCGGAGGAAACGCAGAGGCCATAATATGTAACATCCCTGACACTTCAGATGACTTATACATCGGTAATGGTGATATCTCATGGCGCCATCTTCCCCTCTCATATACAGGAAGGTTTCTGGTCGTCTTCTCATTCTCACCTGTGCGGTGACTTTTGTGCCTGTGACTCCTGACAGATTAGGCCACTGTGAGCGATTGGTGAGTTTTATACCTCAGGATTTGTAGCCAAAACCAGGAGCGGAACAATCAGAGGAAAAGTATAATAGAAACACGTCACCACTTCTGTATTTATCACCCACTGCTGGTTTTCTTACAAATCCTGAGGTAAAAAACTCACCAAATACTCAATGTGTGTGTGGCGCCCCTGCGGACCGGTCACCACTAGATGGCGCAGCAACCGGGATGGGTAAGTTCAGTCACCCCAAACACACACCCAACACACTCCAATCCCAAGACTACAGACTCTATGCCCAACAATGGGATGGCGGGAGGAGACAGGTGGAGGGGGGGAAGTTAGGACAGGACCCGGTAAGAGGAAGCAAGAAAACTCACAATTTGCATATTAATATAAGATCTAATCAGTGATCAGCTCCGCACTCACCAGAATCCACCGCAGACACATAAAGGAGCAGCACAATGAGGGGGGACATCTTCCTCATCCTCTGATATATGGGGGGACCCCGAGAACAAGACGAAAGTTCATCCACCAACACCCGAGACACAACTGCAACAGTATCACAGGAGCTCAGCTCTGATTGGACGGGAGGGACAGCTTCCTCCAATAGGAAAATCAATCTCCATCTGATCAGCAGTTACCGGGCAGAGGGAGGCTGGAGAGGTGAGAGCCGGGGAAAGCGAAAGGGAGATGGAGAATGTCTAGAAATAATGATCAGACTGAAATTCCAGTAGGTGGCGCTAGAGGTCAGGTCCTCTGTGAAGAGGTAATCTGCATAGAAATAAGGAAGATTTATAGAAAACTTGTGAGATATCAAATACGACGCGAACAAGGGAAGAAGAAGAGAAACCAGCGGAGGGGAAATGTTGCGTCATAGAATAATCCTCCTGGCCGGGGTGTAACTACAACAGGTGCAGGGGCTGCAATCACACCCGGGCCCTGGAACCTAGGGGGCCCCAAAAGTCCCTATGACCTATAGAAAAAGACTAATACTATTAAAGATTTGCAATAATTGGGGGCCCTGTTGAAGCTTTCACATCGGGGCCCATGAGTTTCAAGTTACGTCACTGTCGGTAATGAAGTCATACATGAACAAACCACAAAAGGTCTCCAACAGAGGCTGAAATACCCAGAGAAAGACCAAGTAATAAGTATAAATGTAAAATAATTGATACTTTATTATAATATTTTATAAAATGCTTTAAAATTAGAGAATAATCCACACAAAGGTAGGAAGGTGATCTGTAACTGGGGACAATCAGAATCTAATCCTGATACACACAATATCCTATATGTGATATTAATGACTGAGGACAGCGGAGGATTCACATCAATGACAGAACATGTAATATACAGCATAGAATCCAGACATCTACAGGCCCCAATATCTGTAAAGCTTCACACTAAACCTTCACCTCAACATTCCCAATCATAACATGAATCAATAATAGAAGAGACCAGAAAATTCATCATCACAATATATCTGTATAAGTTATTATTTACAAATGACTTCAGCAGATTGCTTCACAAAGGAAGGGGGACACAGCCACACCCCAATAATATATATACAGGGTATTGTGCAAAAAGCAGGTAGATATATCACATCCCCTCACTATTAACAATAGACCCTTGTATCCTAATACAGATGAAAACCATTATAACACAGACAGCCAATGAGAGATGACACTTGCAAGAATTCAATTAGACACCCCTATCCACATATATAGTAAAATGTATATGCCTGTCAGTGTGTTATTATTATCATTATTTATATAGCCCCATTAGATTCCATGGTGCTTTACATATGGAAAGGGCAAACAAGGACAGGTACAATATATGTGGACAATCAAGTCGTACAGATACAGGAGAGTGATCAGTTCAACCTATCCACCTCCATGTGCTAGTCACAGGCTCCATATAGGCATATATACATATACATATACTTAAACTATGTACTGCTGCTCATATCCCAACATAATATGAGTCTTCACATTACCTCCAGATGGCTGACACTAAGGATTATACAGGGCTGCAGGCTGTGTCTCCTCTAGCCCCGACGCACGTTTCTCCCTGGCTTCTTCAGGGGTTGTGAAGTAGAGGCCAGGGAGACCCGTGTGTCGGGGCTAGAGGAGACACAGCCTGCAGCCCTGTATAATCCTTAGTGTCAGCCATCTGGAGGTGATGTGAAGACTCATATTATGCTGGTATATGAGTAGTACCACACAGCTTAAGTATATATATGCCTATATGGAGCCTATACCTGGACACATGGAAGTGGCTGCAGAATTATCATTTTAGCCCAGACAAAGTCTTTAATACGAACCATTTGGATTCTACTGACTGAATAAAAGTTATATTTTAATAAGAGTATGGTGTATATTCAGTGGTCCCAGTATGATTTGATATAATCCTAAATATCCTACTCTTTCAGTGATTCACATGTGCAGATCTCCATAGGTTATAATGGGTATGTGTAATATTCGGGGGAAAAAAAAACATATGCTGCATGTACCGGAGACACAGACATGTGAAGGATCTAATGTGGATGGACGTCAGGTAGTATCTCATCTCTCCAGTATCTGATCAGCGGGGGATACAGAGACCAAATCTCAGATGGGACCGTCATATAGATTGTCAGCTCTTTGTCCTCCGGGATATTATCCAATTATTACATTGATTTCTTTCTACCTGATTTGTAGGTAGGATGAGATATAATGTGGATATAAAGATCACTAATAGAAGCTCGTGATGAAGTTGTGATTAGAGATTTCTTCCATTTTTCACTTTTCTACTGACCTGAATTATCAGACAGGAGCTGATTTACAGGAATCAGCAGTCACATGATAGAAAGCAGCGTTATACTGCCACCTGCTGGACGAGAGGAGAAGTGACCATCGGATTATGATCTACTATTGGGGAGATCAGAACCAGCGAGAGGGAGAAGTGGATCGGTTTCCTGGAGCAGCGAGTCCAGTTACTGCTTTTATTTTCCAGAGAATTTATTAAAGACGAGAACAAAAATGTGATATTTTTATATTGTTTCTATAAATCTCCATTATATCTTCCTGTTATATTTATCAATAGTGAAGCAAGAGACAATGTAGGATCTGTGTCTGGTGTAAGAATATTGATAAGGGCTCGGACACACTTCCGTGAAACTCATCCGAGTGTACTGTTCTTAGTACGTTTTTTGCAAAAAAGGTACGGAAGCTGTTCTACCACTCCACGGTGACCCCTATCAGAACGGTCCCTAGACTAACGTATCTAAAACCTGATCTAGTGTGAACATACCTCATAGATGCAGGATGCAGCAGGGCCAGATTCATTATGGGCACACAAGGTAGAAGCAGCAATTTATGTGTCCAGGCTCAGTGAGAAGGGGTGGGGCACTTCTCAACTTGCAGAACAAGAAACTAACGATACTATGCGAGTCACGGACGAGACTCGCCAATGCAAGTCTAGGGGTCCGAGAAAAAAGACGTACCGCACTCAGACCGTGCGAGTCTGATGCGAGTTTTAATTGATAAATTCTCATTCTGTAGCTCAGACATCTGTAAAAAATGTTCCTGTAAATCATTCTACAGTAAATAGCTGCTGAGGAAAAACACGGATTGCACTCAAAAAGCACTCGCAAGCCACACTGACCAAAAGTCAGATGACACTCGTCCGACTCACGCATCCATGAATCGGAGCGTTTTTTCACTTGCATGTGTGTCGATACCCTAAATCTTCTTTTCTAAAGATCCAGAACTGCTCCTATTTCTTACTTATTCTTATTCACATCTCTCTAGGTCACGTGACATTGCTCCTGGCACGGAAGAGCCGCCCTGATGATTTACCGTATATACTCGCGTATAAGCCGAGTTTTTCAGCCCAAAAATTGGGCTGAAAAGTCCCCCCCTCGGCTTATACGCGAGTCACTGTATACTGTATACAATGTATACAGTATACAGTGCCCCCCCCATCAGTATACAGGGCCCCCCCCCCTTGGGTAGCAATCCTGTAAAGGAAGAGATTAGTATACTTATCCCTCCGCTGCCGCTGTCACGCCGCCGCCATCGCGCTCCTCCGGCTTCATCCAGCGTCTTCCGTCTTCTTCCGGCTTCCTCCGGTGGGCGCAGGCAATGACGTCATTGTCTGCGCGCCAGAAGAGGAAGCCGTAAGAAGACGGAAGACGCTGGATGAAGCCGGAGAAGCGCGATGGCGGCGGCGGGACAGTGGCAGCGAAGGGATAAGTATACTAATCTCTTCCTTTACAGGATTGCTACCCAAGGGGGGGGGGCCCTGTATACAGATATGGGGGGGGCTGCTGTATATACCTCTGGGGCTGTATATACCTCTGGGGCTGCTGTATACAACCTAAGGGCTGCTGTATACTACCACTGGGGCTGCTGTATATATCTCTGGGGCTGTATATACCTCTGGGGCTGCTGTATACTACCTAAGGGCTGCTGTATACTACCACTGGGGCTGCTGCTGTATATACCACTGGGGAGGCTGCTGTATATACCACTGGGGCTGTATATACCTCTGGGGCTGCTGTATACTACCACTGGGGCTGCTGTATATATCTCTGGGGCTGTATATACCTCTGGGGCTGCTGTATACTACCTAAGGGCTGCTGTATACTACCACTGGGGCTGCTGCTGTATATACCACTGGGGAGGCTGCTGTATATATCTCTGGGGCTGTATATACCTCTGGGGCTGCTGTATACTACCTAAGGGCTGCTGTATATACCACTGGGGCTGCTGCTGTATATACCACTGGGGAGGCTGCTGTATACCACACTGCTGGGGGCTGTATACCTGTGCTGGGGTCCACCCTCGGCTTATACACGAGTCAATAGGGTTTCCCAGGTTTTGGGGGCAAAAGTAGGGGGGTCGGCTTATACACGGGTCGGCTTATACACGAGTATATACGGTACCCTCCACTGTTTTATGGACTGATGATTTCTGGGTATCATTTATTCACTAATGCGGGGAATCCTGACCTGTTTCGGTGACTTGTCAGGAATCATCCTGCCATGATTTAGGACAGGGGTGGGGAACTCCAGGCCTCAGGGGCCACCAATAGGTCATGTATAAGGATTTCCTTGGTATTGTACATTATATTACCACCTGTGCATTACTAAGGCAATCCTAGTAACATGACCTGCTGGGGGCCCTTGAGGCCTGAAGTTCCCCACCCCAGATCTAGGAGGAGACATCTGTCTAGGACTTCTCTGAGTGATACACGGCAGAGACTATTCCATCATAGGCACTAATATAGCAGGACCCCCCATCTCCCTTCACTTTTGTGTCCTTCATCCTGAGATCCCCCCATCACCTCGACCACTGATCCGCTCATTTCCTCGGTGGCTGTGAGCGCTTTGTATGGACACCCCAATGATGATGAATGGATCTGCAGTACCGGACGATGCATTTTATAATGGGGATAAAAGTTCCTGATTCTTCTGACGGTGCAGTTTCCACTGGTTGAAATCCGCCAATAAATAAGTGATCACCTACCGAACCTGTGGATCGCTGATAACTTGTTTTCCCCAAAGAATCCCTTTAATGCAAACTACAGCAATTGTACATCGCAGCACTGGTGAGCGCACAATGATGTGCAAGAGCCGCCACTATAATGGGTATAACGGCTAACAGGTATTTACATACAGCTGAAGGGTGGGTGGACCCCTGGAATCAATTTCCCTGGTGGGCCCCAGACACCCCAGTCCGACCCTGATATTGTATAGAAATGTCGCTGGTATTCTTTGTATCTATCCAGTGAACTGAAGGTCTATGCTAGACTGAAATGTCTTGCCTGGTTAAAATTTCTATAATCTCAGAAGCATCCGCCAGATTTGTACACCCTTCAAAATCCCACCACAGTGCTCCCCCCAACTCCCCAAATCCCACTGCAGGCATCCGCCACAGCATCATATGGCCCCTCAAATCCCACTTCAGAGGGCCCCAGCATTAACCCCCACTACCATAACTGCCATCATAGGAGGACCCCAGCAGATTAAGCCCCCCATGAATCCCATCTCACTGCACGAGCAAGGTCAAGGTCTTCAGAGTGCATACAGTCTAGGTTCATCCGCTGTCGGATGGAAGGAGGCTGTCTGGATGGGGGAAGGATGGTGGAAGGCTTTTATGGTAAAGGAAGGCTGGAGAGACACTGTCAGGATGGAGGAAGGATGGGGAAGGCTGTCTGGATGGAGGGATGCTGTCGGGATGGAGGAAGGATAGAGGGAGGATGTTGGGATGGAGGGAGGTGTTGGGATAGAGGGAGAATGGAGGGAGACTGCCGGGATAGAGGAAGAATGGAGGGAGGCTGTAAGGATGGAGGAAGAATGGAGGGAGGCTGCCGGGATGGAGGAAGAATGGAGGGAGGCTGCCGGGATGGAGGAAGAATGGAGGGAGGCTGCCAGGATGGAGGAAGAATGGAGGGAGGCTGCCGGGATGGAGGAAGAATGGAGGGAGGCTGCCAGGATGGAGGAAGAATGGAGGGAGGCTGCCAGGATGGAGGAAGAATGGAGGGAGGCTGCCAGGATGGAGGAAGAATGGAGGGAGGCTGCCAGGATGGAAGAAGAATGGAGGGAGGCTGCCGGGATGGAGTGAGGCTGTCGGGATGGGGGAAGTATGGAGGGAGGCTATCGGGATTGAGGGAGGCTGTCGGGATGGAGGGAGGCTGTCAGGATGGAGGGAGGCTGTCAGGATGGAGGGAGGTTGTCGGGAGAGGATCATCTGTCTGCAAATCGGTTCCTTGTGGTGATAACCTTATACAAAAACAAAACCGCCTGGCAGCCTCGGCCCTGACCGACCTCTGTGTGAGCCACAGCGACCTGTATGGGCTCCTTCCAGCATACACAAATGGCGGGCTGCATGAGACAATGGCGTCTCTTTGATCTCTTTGTGCCATGAGAAATCAGAACATGCCCCTATCATGTCATGAAAATGACATCCTACTTGGAAGGGTCCAATACATTCTAGCATCTACTGTACGTCTGTATCCAGCCTCACCATCATGTGACTGCTCCCTGTCCATCCCCCTCCTTCTCGAAATTTGCCAATGTCACATGACAGTCGTCTAGCGAGCTATAAGCTGGAAGGCCCCGCCTATTCCTTTGCCCATCCAATCAGAACAGTCAAAAGATATTGGACCGAAGTTTAAAAACGAGGGTTCTATGGCGCCTCAGGTGCCCGGTATATCTGCTCCACCGAGAGCGCTGCTTCACTTCACTAGTGGGAGTCAATGCTGGAACCAGAGGACGTCACGTTTCAGGAGACAAAGGTGAGGGCAGCGTGGGCCTCATACCAGACATGTGCCCGGCGCCAAAAATGTCTGCATGTATGGTACAATGTGAGGAATGTGGTGCCATGCCCGGTATAGATAGTGTGATCATCGCATTTTCCTGCAGCCTCCAGTGTGGAGCTTGTATCGTGTCCTGTAGTGGTACACGGCCACGCGCCATCAGAGGGCGCTATACACAGTACTGTGGAGTCTGAGTCGGTGTCCATTTTGGTGGAGTCGGATTCATTAAAACTGAGGCCTTGTAGTCGGAGGTTTGGCTACTGACTGCACAGCCGTGGCTATAAACTGCACAATGCTGCGGGGCAGGCGCTATTCTCAGCCGTCCTGCTGCGTTGTATAATTGGGCAGCGCATAGTTTGTGCTGTCAGTACTAAATGACACTAAAACGCATTAAATGAATTGTAAAAGGCAAAAAAATGCAGCAAAAATGCAATAATCAGAGGTTTAAAATTAATAAGGCATCTGAATGTACATTATTTCCCACTCCCTTATGTTGATGGGGCCTGTATGAAGGTAGGAGATGCCTCTTACATGATACATCGGCCCTGTAGTGTCTGAGCTTTCCAATTCCCACCTCCATACATACAGTATGTACTCACTGCTCTTGTTCTTTATTTTTTACTGAGATACCGTGTTTCCCCGAAAATAAGACCGTGTCTTATATTTTTTTGGGCGCCAAAAGTGGCACCCTGTCTTATTTTCGGGGGGGGGGGGGGTCTTATATTGGCAGCCCCAGCCTCCCATCCACACTGCAGCCTCCCATCACACACACCCATACACACACACACCCATACACACACACACACAAATTGCTTCCTACCTTTGTCCCCCGCTGTCCGGTGCCGTCCTGTGTGGTGTCTCCGGTGCTCCTCCAGGCCTCCTCTGTGATGCCCCAGTATGCGGTGTGGTGCGGTCAGGTCCGGTTCCCTGTTGATTGGTGCTGCCCCGGGCCACTTCCTGCTTTACCCGGAATCCCCGCCCAGGTCAGGCCCTGCGCCAATAAGAGCGCAGGACCCATGATATCACTTGGGCGTCGCTGGGCTGTGATTGGCAGGCCCTCCCCCCAGGTGGACTTATATTTGGGGGGGGACTTATATTAGCCGGCCCTTCCCTCCCCTATAGGCAGACTTATAAGCGGGGGGGGACTTATAATCGGGGGACTTATAATCGGGGAAACACGGTATCACCAAGTTGCCATCTAAATGCAAAACACCAGTGTCCCCCATTATATTGTATATGCAGAGGATCTGCACCCTCGCTGATCCGGAGCATCTACAGTTTTAATTAAGAAACTCAAAAGTCTCGGTGGTGATCCCTTCCTGTGCAGTGTAATCTCACAGTCTCAAACTGTCTTCCATTTATCACCATCGAGTGTTGGCCAAAAATATTGACACCCCTGCAATTCTGTCAGATAATACTCAGTTTCTTCCTGAAAATGATTGCAATCACAAATTATTTGGTATTATTATCTTCATTTAATTTGTCTTCAATGAAAAAACATAAAGAGAATGAAGCAAAAAGCAAAACATTGATAATTTCTCACAAAACTCCAAAAATGGGCCAGACAAAAGTATTGGCACCCTCAGCCTAATACTTGGTTGCACAACCTTTAGCCAAAATAACTGCGATCAACCGCTTCCGGTAACCATCAATGAGTTTCTTACAATGCTCTGCTGGAATTTTACACCATTCTTCTTTGGCAAACTGCTCCAGGTCCCTGATATGTGAAGGCGCCTTCTCCAAACTGCCATTGTTAGATCTCTGCACAGGTGATCTATGGGATTCAGGTCTGGACTCATTGCTGCCACCTCAGAAGTCTCCAGTGCTTTCTCTCAAACCATTTTCTAGTGCTTTTTGAAGTGTGTTTTGGGTCATTGTTCTTTTCTTTGAATGCCTCTTTTTTTCTCCCTGTAAACTCTATGTTGATGCCTTTGCCCATAAAGCTCTACTTTTGTCTCATCTGACCAGAGAACATTCTTCCAAAACATTTTAGGCTTTCAGGTAAGTTTTGGCAAACTCCAGCCTGGCTTTTTTATGTCTCGGGGTAAGAAGTGGGGTCTTCCTGGGTCTCCTACTATACAGTCCCTTTTCATTCAGACGCTGACGGATAGTACGGGTTGACACTGTTGTACCCTCGGACTGCAGGGCAGCTTGAACTTGTTTGGATGTTAGTCGAGGTTCTTTATCCACCATTCGCACAATCTTGCGTTGAAATCTCTTGTCAATTTTTCTTTTCCGTCCACATCTAGGGAGGTTAGCCACAGTGCCATGGGCTTTACACTTCTTGATGACACTGCGCACGGTAGACACAGGAACATTCAGGTCTTTGGAGATGGACTTGTAGCCTTGAGATTGCTCATGCTTCCTCACAATTTGGTTTCTCAAGTCCTCAGACAGTTCTTTGGTCTTCTTTCTTTTCTCCATGCTCAATGTGGTACACACAAGGACACAGGACAGAGGTTGAGTCAACTTTAATCCATGTCAACTGGCTGCAAGTGTGATTTAGTTATTGCCCCACACCTGTTAGGTGCCACAGGTAAGTTACAGGTGCTGTTAATTACACAAATTACAGAAGCATCACATGATTTTTCTAACAGTGCCAATACTTTTGTCCACCCCCTTTTTTATATTTGGTGGAATTAGATCCAATTTGGCTTTAGGACAATTCTTTTTGTGTTTTTTCATTGAAGACAAATTAAATGAAGATAATAATACCAAAGAATTTGTGATTGCAATCATTTTCAGGAAGAAACTGAGGATTGTCTGACAGAATTGCAGGGGTGTCAATACTTTTGGCCACAACTGTAACTGCCAATATACAATTAATAAATTAGTGGTACAGCCAGAACAAGTAGAGGAGGGTGATTGCAGCATCAAACAACGCAGGGTATCAAATATACAAACACCCGACAACCACATGATAAATGACGAAAACACAAAACCATATAAGCATCAAAAATAGTCTTCTTTATTTAATAGCCAAAATATATTGCCATGTAAAATCATTTCAGATCAGCAGAGGACAGAGGCTGATGTTTACAGATTGCTGTGGAAAATAAATAGTATTAGGCCAGATATATAATGAAGAAGGCCGAGGTCGAGCTAATGTAATGTCAACAATCAGTGGTGTAATTGAAGCTCATGGGCCCAGTTGTGAAAGCTCCAACGGGGCCCCCAATTATTGCAATTCTTTAGTAGCATTAAGGGGGTGTCACACGCGTCAATGTCGTCAGCGATCTGATCGCTGACGACATTGACGGCTGATTGCTGGTGAGCTGTCACACAGGCAGACTCACCAGCGATCAATTGACCAGAAACATCGTGGAAACGATTTAAATATCGTTTCCACGATGTCCTGCTCCCGCTGCCAGCCTGCTGGAAGCGGGAGCAGCCTGGTCTCCAAGGTACACTGCGGGTAACTAGGCAGCGCGCGCTGCCTAGATACCCGACGTGTACCTTAGTTACCAGCCTCCTCCGCTCACCCGGTGAGCGGAGGAGGCTGGTAACTAAGGTACACAGTCGGGTATCTAGCAGCGCGCGCTGCCTAGTTACCCGCAGTGTACCTTGGATACCAGCTCCCAGCGCTTGTGACAGGCGCTGGGAGCTGGAATATCGCTACTCCCGGTGTCACACGCAGCGATGCTGCGTGTCCACCGGGCGACAATCGCCAGGTTTCAGAGCTGGTTCTGAAACCTGGCGATCATCAACCAGCGATTTATCGCTGGTTGATGCAGTATGTCACACGCGTCAATATCGCTGCAACGTCACGTGCAGCCGATATCGTGCAGGCGATATTGACGCGTGTGACACCCCCTTTAGACTTTTTCTATAGACCAAAGGGACTTTTGGGCCCCCCTAGGCTCCAGGGTTCGGGTGTCCTTGCAACCCCTGCACCTGTTGTACTTACGCCCCTGTCAACAATATTCATAACAATGGTGCTAGATGAAACTGAGCACAATGCAAAGGTAACAGACACAAGGAGCCCCTAGGTAGAGGTGGAGGAACAGAATGAGTGGAACCAACCAAATATGAGTGTGGCACTAAGGGTATGAGCCCACAGGACGTTTTTCCAGCGTTTTTGCTGCAGTTTACCCTTGGTTTTAGGTTAATTTATGTTCATTTGTTCCTGTGGTTGGGATTCCCACACATTGGTTTTGCAAGTATCAAGAAGTGTCAAATCCCTCCAGTTTTGCTGCGGATGGGAAAGAATGATCATGTTCTATTCTTCCTGCAGTCAATGGCAAAAATGCTGGAAAAACGCAGCAGCAAAAACGCAGCAAAAAATGTGATAACAATGTAGGACCTGAAAGCAGTAAATCTCCTGGCAAGGACTCTAGGATCCTTGAAACCAGGACCGGTTTTGCTGCGTTCTGGACTGCTTGAAAAACGTCCTCTGAGCATATACCTAATGTTGCAGAGATACACCCCGTGTGCACTTTGATGTACCAGTAGGTCACTGCACGGAGCTGACATATGGTGCAGGCTCAAGACCTGAGCCGCTCAGTACAATGCAGGTGCCAGCTGTGTTATACATTCAGCTTCTGCCTCTAACAACGGCGGCACTGCCATGTCGGTCCCACAATGAAGCCAAGTCTGTGTCTCAATTTCACTATGTACTGCGATACGGAGTTAGTCCTCCATGAAGCCGCTCACTTCACTTATGGGTGTATTAGGCCAGCTTCACACCACGGTTTCCTGCTGTCAGGTTTTGCAGGATGCACTGGACAGAATACTGACAGCACTGGATGAGCACAAACTGTGGGCAAATATGCCCTCCGATCCTGTTTTTAGTAGGATTCGTTTGTGCTCGCAGTATTTGCTTCTGCTCATCTCTGCTGCTGTCCGCGGTGCTGAAATTTCAGCCTGCGTGTGCTCAACGTTCAGCCCGTGTGAGCAGTGGAGCTTTCCATGGTGCTGAACATTCAGCGGTGGCTCTGAAATGCTGCTGCTGTCCATGGTGCTGAATGAGCGTGGCAGCATTTCAGAGCCGGCGCTGTTCTGTCAAAGGCATCCTGGAAACGATACGATTTTTTGCCAGATTTGGGGTAATCCGGCGCCCATAGACTAACATGTTATGGGCACCGGATTGCCCCGGATCCGGGAGAATCCGGTTTTGTTCGTCTTTTGCACTGGACACAAAAAATGATGCAGACCCCGATTTTGTGTCTGGTGCAAAAAACGAACAAAACTGGATCAGGGAGAAAAACACAAAACCAGATGGCCAAATAGGACTAATCCGGCACCATAGGGACACAGGGGCAAAACCGGATCAGGTTTTGTCTGGATCAAACTGGACAGAATCTGAAACCAGAAAAACGTTGTGTGAAGACAGCCTTAGTGTAATGAGCGACATCAGCGGAAAGAAGGCAGGTAGGAGAAGGTGCCCCGTCACTGTGAATTTTCAGGACAGACCCCTAAAGGGAACCAACCACCAGGATTTAGTGCTATGCAGCAGGTGATTGACGTGTGCAGCGTGACATCACTATTTGGTTTTTTTTTCTAATTACTCCCCTGTGGGCTTGTCTTGGCTGAACGAGATGAAGGGGGAGTGGTTCGGCTTACAGCAGAAAGACAAGCCCACAGGGGAGTAATAAAAACAAACCCAAATAGTGATGTCATGCTGCCGATGTGAGAAAATTCTCCTCTTGAACCTGTCTGTGCCTTGTATTGTTGATAAATATTGCACTTGTCGATGTATGCCCCCCTTTCACATGTAAAGTGCCATGGAATAAATGGTGCTATAATAATAAAAATAATAATAAATCTTTAAAAAAAAAGATCAAAATTACAAAAGGAGGAAAAAAACATTAAAATGCAAATATAACCTTCATATAGATCGAGTAAGACAAGCTCAGGGGAGTCAGTGATTTTTCTGGTATTGACTTTCATCAGTGTCTTAGATAAGTCCTCAGAGTTTGGTTGGCGTCAAGCTTTACCATCAGAGTTTTAAAGGGAACCAACCACCAGGATTTAACCAGCTGTAAATCAGTGCAGCAGGTGATTGACGTGTGCAGCGTGACATCACTGTTTGGGATTTTTGTTATACTCCTGTGGGCTTGGCAAACCCCTGGATAAGAGTGGGTTTGGCTTACAGCAGAAAGACAAGCCCACAGGGAGGAATAATAAAACAAAAAACAAATAGTGATGTCATGCTGCACACGTCAATCACCTGCTGCACTGATTCACAGGTGGGTAAATCCGGGTGGTTGGTTCCCTTTAACAGTTTTTCTTGCATGATGGTCGTTTCTCCAACCTCTATCAAACTCAGTGAAGACAGACAAGACATAGATGTCATCCGGGTGCGTTCTGAATTCTTTATGGGCTTGTATTGATCAGTGTGATCTGGGACACAAACGGACAAGTCTCTGTGATTTTGGGCAAACTACTCGATCCTCGACAATACACAAATGTGAACAGCTCCCTAGACTACAATGCTCCACCGACGTGATCTGACATTTCTCCACGATGAGTCGAACATAACATAGATGTGATCTGTGATGTGGAGCAGAAGCCAATCCAGTGTGTCCTGTATTCTGCATTACTGCAACTATGAAGCTTCTTAGATGTATCAACAATTCAGCAATATATAGATATTTATTATTCATAAAGCCACCAGCTGCTTCATCTGTCTGTTCTTCTTTGAATCTTCTATAGGGTAACCTAAAATATGAGAATACATGAAAACATCACATCCAGCTGTAACCATTCACAAGTTGTCATCACATTCTAAATTACAGCTGAATCTCAATGAATTACAATATCATCAAAACGCTTATTTATTTCAGTAATTCAATACATAAAGTGACCCACATCTATTATATAGAGTCATTACACACAGAGGGATCTATTTCATGTGTTTATATCTGTTAATGTTGATGATTATGGAAACCCAAAGGTAATTATCTCTGAAAATTAAAGTAGGGAGGATGAAGGGTTAAAAAACGTGCTGCCGTATTCCACCAGACATCAAAAAGGGAATATTTATCTATTAGTCATCGCGCTTCAGGGCTCCCTGAAACATGGCAATATGATATTAATTTGTCCTGAGGAAGGGGCCAGGGAGCACTGAAACGTGTTGACTAATAAATCAATGTTATATTCCCCTTTGATGTCTTGTGGAATACGACACTGCAGTTTTTAACCCTTCACCCTCTCTACTCTATATGCACCACGCTGGGGACTGCAGCAGCCGTGATCTGCTTTTATAGTGGTTGTGGCTCTCACAACCACACAAGGTGAAGTCTCTGATACCTATTTAGGTCATATTTTATCTCTCAGACCCTTCATCCTCCCTACTTTAATTTTCAGAGATAATGACCTTTGGGTTTTCGTTAATCATCAACATTAACAGAAATAAAGACATGAAATAGATCCCTCTGTGTGTAATGACTATATAATATATGTGTGTCACTTTATGTATTGAATTACTGAAATTAACTTTTTGATGATTTTCTAATTCATTGAGATTCACCTGTATATTTAACTTTAGTAACAAAAATGTTATAAATGACCTCTTCATTTTCACTACAGGCCAGAGATTGTACCACATACACCAGTCACAGCCTCCCCCTCACTATCACTGGTCACAGCCTCCCCCTCACTATCACTAGTAACAGATTCCCCCTCACTATCACCAGTCACAGAATCCCCCTCCCTATCACCGGTCACAATCTCCGCCTCACTATCACCAGTCACAGAATCCCCCTCCCTATCACCGGTCACAGCCTCCCCCTCACTATCACCAGTCACAGAATCCCCCTCCCTATCACTGGTCACAGCCTCCCCCTCACTATCACCAGTCACAGAATCCCCCTCCCTATCACTGGTCACAGCCTCCCCCTCACTATCACCAGTCACAGAATCCCCCTCCCTATCACTGGTCACAGCCTCCCCCTCACTATCACTGTTCACAGCCTCCCTATCAATGGTCTCAGCCTCCCTATCACTATCACCAGTCGCAGAATCCCCCTCACTATCACTGGTCACAGCCTCCCCCTCACTATTACTGTTTACAGCATCCCTATCATCGGTCAGAGCCTCCCAATCACTATCACTGTTCACAGCCTCCCTATCACTATCACCAGTCACAGAATCCCCCTCACTATCACCGCTCACAGCTTCCCCCTCACTATCACCGCTCACAGTCTCCCCCTGACTATTCACGGTCACAGCTTCCCCCTCACTATTCACGGTCACAGCCTCCCCCTCACTATCACTGGTCACAGCCTCCCCCTCACTATCACCGGTCATAGCCTCCCCCTCACTATTCACAGTCACAGCCTCCCCCTCACTATCACCGGTCACAGATTCCCCTTCACTATCACTGGTCATAGCCTCCCCCGCACTATTCAGGGTCACAGCCTCCCCCTGACTATCCCTGGGCACAGACACACAATACTCACCACTGACCGCCTTGAAGCTTCTTTTCTTTTCTATAATAATAATAATAATAATAAAAAAAATAAAAGATGAAATTAGTAAAATCCCCACATCCTACTTGCCATCCAGTTCATCTTCCCTCCATTATCACGGCTGCCATTGAAAATAACAGGAACATAATGGACGGTGTGCACCAGTGATGGGTAAGGCCATACATATGTGTCGTCATGGATGAGTAAAAGCACCATTTCTCACATTTCACAGGTTATTTTAAGCTACTATAAAAAATAGCTTCATACTCTACAACACGGTAAAGGAAATATAGAAAAAGGTGAATACTAAAAATAAAATACCTTCATACCCACAATACATATTATTCAAGTATTTTTTAGGATCAGCAGCGTGAAGAATTTATATACAGACTGATATCCAGTATTTGACTATATTTCAGTGACGCTATATACAATTGAAACCAGAGGTTTTCATACACTAAGATTACTGTGCCTTTAAACAATTTGGGACAGCCCATATGATGATGTCATGTGTTTGAAAGCTTCTCATAGGTTTATTGGCAACATCTGAGTTAAATAGAGACACACCTGTGGATGTAATTTAATGCACACTTGAAACACACTGCTTCTTTGTGTAGCATCATGGAAAAGTGTAAAGAAATCAGCCAAGATATAAGGAAGAGAATTATGGATTTGCACAAGTCTGGTTCATCCTTGGGTACAATTTCCAGATACCTGAAGGTGCCTTGTTTATCTGAACAAACAATTATATGCAAGTACAAACAAGATGGGAATGTCCAGTCATCATACCGCTCAGGAAGGAGACGGGTTCTGTGTCCCAGAAATGAACGTGCTTTGATCTGACATGTGCATATCACCCCAAGAACAAAAGACCTTGTGAATAGATGGTGAAAGCTGGTGAAATTGTGTTATTATCCAAAGTGAAACAGGTACTGTATCAACCTAGACTGAAAGGCCGCTCTACCAGGAGGAAGCCATTACTCCAAAAGAAACATAGAAAAGCCAAATTAATATTTGCAAATGCTCACAGAGACAAAGATCTACATTTTTGGAGACATGATGAAACTAAAATTTAACTGTTTGGCAATAATGACTTTGTTATGTTTGGAAGAAAAAGGAAAAAGCTTGGAAGCCTAAGAACACCATCCCAACTGTGAAACACGGGGGTGGCAGCATCATGTTGGGGTTGTTTTGCTGAATCATGAGGAAAGAAGATTATGTGGCAATACTGAAGCAACATCTCCAGACATCAGCCAGGAAGGTAAAGCTTGGGTGGAAAATGGGTCTTTCAAATGGACAATGACCTGAAGCTACTGCCAAACTGGTTACAAAGTGGCTTAAGGATAACAATGTCAATGTTTTGGAGCGGCCATCACAAAGCCCTGATCTCAATCCTATCGAAAATGTATGGGCAAAGCTAAAAAAGGCTGCGAGCAACGAAGACTTGCAAACATGGCTCAGTTATCTGTCAGAAGGAATGGGCCAAAACATTTAACACAAGTCATACAGTTTAAGGGCAATGGTACCAAGCAGTAATAAAATGTATGTAAACTTGTGACTTTGCAGAAAGTAAAATAAATACCTTAAAACATTCTCTATGACTCATTATTCTGGCATTTGGCAAATATTAATAACTATCTTATATATAATTGCCGTAGCTCACTTCCGTCATATTCGGCGCTACTTCCGTCGTCGTGGACGTGGCTGCCAAACGGAAGTAGCGCTACGGCAAGTATATATAAAGCTCCTCCTGCCCGCGCTCCACTGCCCGCTCACCCCCCACCTGTCACAACACTTCCCCTCGCTGCCCCATCACCCCCCGCCTGTCACCATAGCCCCCCTCCACTCTCGGGTCACCCCCCGCCTGTCAGCACACACCCCCCACTCTCCGGTCACCCCCCGCCTGTCAGCACAGACCCCCCTCACTCTCGGGTCACCCCCCCGACTCTTACCGCAGCTCCATCCAGCCAGCCGCGATCTCTTTTCATGGGGCTTCAGGACCTCTGATGATGTCACGATGATGGGCGGAGTCACAGTTCACATGACCGTGACGTCATGAAAGGTCCTGTCCCGATCTAACCTCCTCTGCTTACTCATCCCCCTGTGCTGCACACTGACCCACGATCTGCCCCTGACCCCTGCTCTGCCCACTGACCCCCACTCTGCCCCTGACCCTGCTCTGCCCACTCACCCCCACACTGACCCCCCAACTCTGCCCACTCACCCCCCAACTCTTCCCCCTCACCCCCACTCTGCCCACTGACCCCCACCCTGCCCCTGACCCCCACTCTGACCACTCACCCCCCTACTCTTCCCCCTGACCCCCTCTCTTCCCCCTCACCCCCACTCTGACCACTGACCCCCACTCTGACCACTGACCCCCACTCTCACCACTGACCCCCCAACTCTTTCCCCTCACCCTCACTCTGCCCCCTCACCCCCACTCTGCCCCCTCACCCCCACTCTGCCCCTGACCCCCCAACTCTTTCCCCTGACCCCCACTCTGCCCCCTCACCCCCACTCTGCCCCCTCACCCCCACTCTGCCCACTGACCCCCACTCTGCCCCTGACCCCTACTCTTCCCACTCACCCCCCACTCTTCCCCCTGACCCCCTCTCTGCCCCCTCACCCCCACTCTGCCCACTGACCCCCACTCTGCCCCCTCACCCCCACTCTGCCCCCTCACCCCCACTCTGCCCACTGACCCCCACTCTGCCCACTGACCCCCCAACTCTTTCCCCTGACCCCCTCTCTGCCCTCTCACCCCCACTCTGCCCCCTCACCCCCACTCTGACCACTGACCCTGCTCTGCCCACTCATCCTGCTCTGCCCACTCACCCCACTCTCTGCCCACTCACCCCCTCTCTGCTCCCTGACCCCCTCTCTGCCCACTCACCCCCACTCTGACCACTGACCCCCACTCTGACCACTGACCCCCACTCTCACCACTGACCCCCCAACTCTTTCCCCTCACCCTCACTCTGCCCCCTCACCCCCACTCTGCCCCCTCACCCCCACTCTGCCCCTGACCCCCCAACTCTTTCCCCTGACCCCCACTCTGCCCCCTCACCCCCACTCTGCCCCCTCACCCCCACTCTGCCCCCTCACCCCCACTCTGCCCACTGACCCCCACTCTGCCCCTGACCCCTACTCTTCCCACTCACCCCCCACTCTTCCCCCTGACCCCCTCTCTGCCCCCTCACCCCCACTCTGCCCACTGACCCCCACTCTGCCCCCTCACCCCCACTCTGCCCCCTCACCCCCACTCTGCCCACTGACCCCCACTCTGCCCACTGACCCCCCAACTCTTTCCCCTGACCCCCTCTCTGCCCTCTCACCCCCACTCTGCCCCCTCACCCCCACTCTGCCCACTGACCCTGCTCTTCCCACTCATCCTGCTCTGCCCACTCACCCCACTCTCTGCCCACTCACCCCCTCTCTGCTCCCTGACCCCCTCTCTGCCCACTCACCCCCACTCTGCCCACTGACCATACTCTGCCCACTGACCCTGCTCAGCCCACTGACCCCTCACACTGCCCACTGACCCTGCTCTGCCCACTCACCCCACTCTCTGCCCACTCATCCCCCACTCTGCCCACTCACCCCAAGCTCATCGGTTTCCCAGCCAACGACAGGTCCTGTCCTGGAAGCTACAAGACAGCTGGAGCGAGCCGCCGGAGGGTAAGTATCCTCACTGAGGTTTTGTTTTTTTTTTATTATCACCATGAAGTTCCGGTGGGGAGGAAGGGGGGTGCTGGCCCAGAGTGAGGGGGGCCGCACAGAGTGGAGGCCCAGAGGGACGGCGGCCGCGGGGAGCGGAGGGGGTCTGGAGGAGCGCCTCCATCCTGCCCCCCCCGTATCCATCCTGCCCCCCCGACACCATCCTGCCCCCCCAACTCCATCATGCACCCCCACCACCATCCTGCCCCCCCCCCCAACATCCTGCCCCGCCACCTCCATCCTCCCCCCCGCCACCATCCTGCCCTGCCGTCTCCATCCTGCCCTGCCGTCTCCATCCTGGCCTTACGTCTCCATCCTGCCTCGCTCGGTCCATCCTGCGCCACTCACCTCCATCCTGCCCCTCCGGCTCCATCCTGCCCCTCCAGCTCCATCCTGCCCCTCCGGCTCCATCCTGCCCCTCCGGCTCCATCCTGCCTCGCTCGGTCCATCCTGCGCCACTCACCCCCATCCTGCCCCACCGCCTCCATCCTGCCGCGCCACCCACCATCCTGCCCCGCTCGCTCCATCCTGCCCCGCTCGCTCCATCCTGCCCCGCTTGCTCCATCCTGCCCCGCTTGCTCCATCCTGCCCCGCTTGCTCCATCCTGCCCCGCTTGCTCCATACTGCCCCGCTCGCTCCATCCTGCCCTGCTCGCTCCATCCTGCCCCGCTCGCTCCATCCTCACCCCCGCTGTTCTTGCTCCCCCGCCTGGTGTTTAAGTCTATTATTTACAACTCTTAAAAATATTATATACAGATTCTAGACTCCCGATTCTTTAGAATCAGGCTCACAGCTAGTGGTAATTATAATTGATGTAAAATGGGAAATATTTATTCTGATTTCATGTCAGATAGTGAGAAAAACATGCAGATGTGTCTTGTAATATATTGTATGTAAACTTCTGGTTTCAACTGTACTCCTGAACTGGCTATATACTATATCCAGGGAGGACGCAGACATATATACATCTGTCCTGATAGAAGAGATCAGTCAGACATCGCTCCAGACTGATGGACGTCTCCAGCGCTGATCTCTGGAGATCATGAAATGGGACAGAGATGCGGATCTGTGGCTCCAGTTTCTGGTCCTGATAACAGAGAGCAGCGGAGGAGCACACCGGAGAGATGTGCGGCATTATTATGGCGCTGTATCTGGCACATATTTATGGGCACGGCTGTAATAACTGCATTGGGTTCACTGTTATGATTAAAGTCACTGTAGTATGATGGGAGCAGATTTATGGTTAATTACTCAACAATGTCAAACAGTCAGGAACGTCACTGGGCGAGAGCATCGAGAGAAGAAGGTACTTGTAGAAAAGGTTAACCTTTATGGCAACTACCATGGCTGACCTGTGCATTCATGACTCAGACAACAGTTAATATATCATATGTAGCTAATTTAGAACTCAGAAAGTGACGTGTACATACAGGTCTCACTTATAGGCACCAAGCGCGCAGAACATGAATTTAGAAAAATGCCGGGTGCCTACAGTGAGACCCGGTGGTGCCGGTGTCCTTATCTGGGGTACATGACTACATGACCACTGCTCATTTATGGTATCATGAATTCACAGATATGCTGCTCTATACTCCGTGCCCTTGTCAGACGGTCACTTTTACAACATAATGATCCAAAACTCAGATCTGCTCCATTTCTGGAGATCGGGTTGAAAGTGATCCTGAGGCCGAGAGTGTCCTGATCTGAACCCAACCAAATTCTGGAGACACAAGTTATCATCACTCTCCGAATCACTCAATTAATTCGAGTATAACTGAATATTTTGTAATGAAAGTTCTATTATAACCTGACTGTGACATTATGGGGTACAGAGATGATCTATGAATTTTAGCCTTGTCAAAAGCTTGGAAATTTTTCTTGCGTTCAGTGAGATATTGATTAAAATGTTACTTTATCAAAGGGGGTGCACTCATTTATGCTGAGTACGGTATATAACTATGACTTTCAGACTGTAGAAATGCTCATCCTTGTGTAGATGAGAGGAGGTGCAGCATTATTGGCACTTACCTCTATATAGGAGAATTACAACAATGCAGACAATATTCATGACCATAATGATTATGACCACGATGACCCAGACACTGAACGTTTTTGGTTCTAAAACAGAAGGATAAATAAAATCTTCAGTTTATGCTTAGAATGTCATGTATCACATTACTCTCCTCTGTAGTGATGATGTATGTGTAGTGTATAGTATTACATACCTGCACATCTACATCTCTATCTCATGTATCACTCACATTACCCTCCTCTGTAGTGATCTATGTGTAGTGTCATCAGGCTACCTCCTAAAACTGGAAAATCCATCCAATGCTATAATCCTCCCAGTACGGACACTACTCACCCCATTTGATATTCAGCAGCTCCTCCAGGCTTCGGTGATCCACATAACAGGAGTAGCTGTCGCCCTTTTTGGGGGTCACTTCTGCGCTGACCCTGATCTGATAGGTGCCGTCAGGATTGGGGAGGACATTTGTGGTCTCATATAAGGGAACCTCGTCCTCCCCGTTCTTCATCCACCGCACATCCACAGCTCGGGGGTAAAATCCGTACACCTGACAGTGAAGCTTCATGGTGTCACCTTTCTCCTGACCGGACACCTTCACCTGGGGCCGAACTGAGGGAAGAAGAAGAAATCAGTGAAGATCTGACCTGTCCTCCTATCTGGGGTCTGTACAATCAGCAGAGACCCCCGTCCTGTGTATGGCAGGAGACCCTTGTGCTTTTTGTGTATAATATGAATTAAAAACTCCCCCTTCCACTGATCTCGCTGTGCTCACAATGGCTCACATTTATTATTCAGGTTGATTAATTTTGGACAGGGTCAAAGGCTAAACGAAAATTACATCAAAATTGTGCAAAAAATAGCAAAATATCTCCTGTGCAGGTTCAAAAAAGGTGCAAAAATCCATTTGTTCACAGAGAAGGAAATAAAAGGGATTTATGCAGGTAATTCCAGATGCATCGGATTCAGGGGCGACATCTCATTGGTGCAGCCGCGCAGGGGCCCATATCTACCTCCAAAGCAGGAGGAATTGTACATTTTGATGAGTTCTTGGACCCCTAAGGGCCCATATATTGTCTTGCACAGGGCCCCTCTTCTGTCTGTGTCTACCAGTGACCAGATTTATTAAGAAATGTGCAACTCCTTACCAAGTCCCCTCTCAAAGTACCCCAATAATCAGAAATATGGGTCAATAAGACTGCAGCTGCAGGTGATGTCATGTCTTTTTTCATTAGTCACCTATCATGTGCGTTACCAGGCTAGTTGCGTCTAAATATACAATTTATGTTCAAAATGTCCGGGTCTATTAGTGTGCGGCACCACAATAACACCTGGGCAGCAGGCTCGCTGTCTGGGTGTTACATTTGATGCTGATCTTTCCTTCATCTACTACCGTGTTTCCCCGATAGTAAGACCCCCCCGAAAGTAAGACAGGGTAGGGGGGGACGGGGGGTCTGCTAATGTAAGACCCCCCCCGAATGTAAGGGGGGGGAGGGGGGGTCTTACTATCGGGGAAACACGGGGGGGTTTACATACATACATACACATGTACAGACACAAGCATACACATATATACACACTATACACACCATACACACCACACACGCCACACACACACCACACACACACACACACATTCTTACCGGGTCCGGTGTGGGGTCCCCGATGGTCCTGTGCCGTCCTCTGTGCTCCGGTCCGGTCCCCGAGATGATGCGCTGCCGTCCGCCGGGTTCCGGTGCCGGTCCTAGGCTCCATGGTCCCTGCTCTTCCGGAGTTCAGGCCTAGCTCCGCCCAGGTCATAGTGTGGGCCAATCAGCATAGCGGCGCTGACGTCAGAGGCAAGCGCCCGATGACGCTTGCTTGAGCGACGCTATGCTGATTGGCCCACACTATGACCTGGGCGGAGCTAGGCCTGAACTCCGGAAGAGCAGGGACCATGGAGCCTAGGACTGGCACCGGAACCCGGCGGACGGCAGCGGATCATCTCGGGGACCGGACCGGAGCACAGAGGACGGCACAGGACCATCGGGGACCCCACACCGGACCCAGTAAGAAGCGGTGCTATGTGTGTGTGTGGTGTGTATTGTGTGTGTATATGTGTATATATGTGTATGCATGTGTCTGTCTGTATGTGTGGGAATGTGTGGATGGATGGCTGCAGTGTGTGGATGGATGGATGGATGGTGGGGCCTCCAATGTAAGGCCCCCCCCGAAAGTAAGACAGGGGGCCACTTTTGGCCACAAAAAGAATGTAAGACCCTGTCTTACTTTTGGGGAAACACGGTATATACAATCTCTTGCCCGCTCTTGCTGCTTGCACCTGAAGAACATCTTTAGAATCTGCCCCTTTCTTACTTTGGAATCAACAAAAACCCTCATTGTGGCCCTGATCCACTCCCGCCTTGATTATTGTAACTCTATTAATCGGCCTCCCCAAAACTAGACATTCTCCTCTCCAGTCTATCCTTGCAGTATCCAGGGTCACCTATCTGTCTACCCGTTACTCGGACGCTCCACTCTGTGCCAGTCATTGCACATATGTATATATATATATATATATATATATATATATATATATACATATATATAGCAGAAGGGCATGGTCAGAAGAAGCTACAGTTGACATACAGTTCTCAGGTAGTGGGGAAAGAGTCATTAACTCGATCAATTATGTGTTGTGACCTTCTGATCTCAGCTCCCCTAGAGATCACATCAGGACGTGACACACCCGTGACATGAAGTAGCAATATTGGAAGAATATCACCCAATTGTGTTCTATACTTTTCCTTTATCGGGCAGTATCATGATCAGACATAGAAGTCAGTGCAGATGTTGACAGAATATATAGAATATACACTCTTCATTACTGGTTATGACATATATATGACATAACACATGTGCATTCACCCACAATTAATCTAATTTGTGAAATGTAAATTAAAATATAAAAATTTAATTAAATTAATATTAATAAAGCACACATACAACTCACTATTAACATCCTTTTTTTGTTATTATTCCGCTCCTAATGTTATTTAGATCATGTAATGTTCATTAGTAATAGGATTTTTTTTTAATTGTTGTATTTATCCCAAAAAAGCATTTTACATACTTACATATTTTATTAGCTAGCTGGGCAGACAGTCATACAGTCATCCGGCTGGTTAACAATTAACAAATATGTCACTGAATTTGTAGCAATGCCGACTGCTCTGTATAAAGGACCTGTGTGATGTCACATCCATGTGACCATAATGGGTGGAGCTAAGAAAGCTAACTCATTAAGGCCTATGTAGACTTAGCTCCGCCTATTAGTCACATGGTCGTGACATCACATAGGTCCTTTCAGCATTTTCTGAATTTTGGCATTGCTACGAGTTTAGTTAACTGAACTGTTAACTATTGACCAGCCGGATGACTGTATGACTGTCTGCCCAGCTAGATAATGAAAAAATGTAAGTATCTAAAATGCTTTTTTGGTATGAATACATTGATTTAAAAAAAAGAAAATAGGTTATTAATGAACACTACGTGATCTAAATAACATTGGAGGCGGTTTAATAACAAAAAGGACATGACGGGTTCCCTTTAAAAAAATAGTACTCACAGGCAGTGACCCCAATGTCATCATTCCGTATATCCCCCTAATGGCCAGCAGAGGGAGCCAGCAAGTGAAATGGCTCATGCCCAAGTAGAGTTTGCGGCACACAACTTCCTGTCTGCGGCTTCCTGTATGTTGTTCTCTGTTCATCCGTCATTATAAAACAAACTATAAATAATTGCAGAAGCCTAAGACTGCAAATATGTGAAATGACCAGCAGTGAATAATACGCACAAGAACCTGCTTCATTCAATTGTGGAACAAGCCTGTATGGTCCCAGACATCTAATTTCTTTATTTATTGGTAAATAAGCAATTTAAAGGGATTATCTGCTACTTATATACCGACCTTTCATCAGGACAGGTCAATATCAGATTGTTGGGGGTTCAGCACATGGAGTGGCCACTAATAAGGTCACGAGGTTGAGCCGTACCATCTCCGTTTGCTTCCACTGGAGCTGGTAACCGCTGATTGGTGCCGGGTGTTGAACTCCCACTAATCTGACACTGAAGAACCAAACTCCCTTGACCTCATGTAGACTCAAGCACTCCTGCTCTTCCTATTTTGGGGTCTCTTATTTTTTTACTTTTATTTCCTCCAGTCTTGCTGTGTGTGGCGGCTCTGCAGGTGGAAGTGTGTGTCATAGCATTGAGGTGGAGGTGAGATGGAGGGATGAGCCTTAGCATTATGATCTTCACTCCCTCAGCCTAGAAGTAGTTCCACTTCCCTCCACCAGGTGTCACAGAAAGAGGTCATTTCTCTTCTAGGACCCATGCTGTGCAGACATGTTTGATGGAGCTGCTGCTGTTCACTTTTATTGGAGTGGTTGGCTTTTCCCGGTCCATAGGTGGAGTTAAAGGCTCCAGGCTGGGGGCTAATGAGGAGCAAAGGGCTTGGGTGGTGACCCAGACCTCCTCGCCATCTGGGGTACCTCTGGGAACAGGGTGAGTTAGGGAGCCCCAATCTAAAGGTCAGAGTAGCTCCCCTGAACGCCTAGCCCATCTTACCATCTTACCTCTTGCTCCCTATCCGCTATCCTACCCAGTGGCACCTTTCATGTTCAGAATTACTCCGACTATTATTGCTAAAACAGCCTCTTCCAGTGAGTTCTGGCCCTTACAGAAGATGTTCACTAATCTCGGAAGATAGATATAACAGAGAGAATGAAGGTGGTGTGATAACACCTGGTATGGCGGTACCTCTCCTCTCCAGATCTTCTCTTCCATACTCGATGTATTCCTTCAGAGAGCTGATACATTCATCCTCCAGATATAGTTTGGTTCTCTCCCCGGCTTGTACACTTAGACTGTTGACTCTCTGTGTGGTGATCTGCGCCTGCGCCATGGTGGGGATGTATGTCCATGTCCGTGTGTCCAGAGCCAGGAACTCTCTCCCGTCATATCCGTGCTGCTCGTACCCCCTGATGAAGCCGTCCTCTCTCAGCTCACAGCCGTACATTACCTGGTAGATATGGAAACCTGCAGACAACACAGGAACATTGTGAGTGTGAATGAGGCGGTGAGTGTGATTTGTGCCTCCCTGTGATTTGTAAGGGTGTGACGTGTGACCAGTGAAGAGATATTTGGCAATCTTGTATCAAACACCTGTGTGCATTGCTGGGTGCATTTCTACTTAATACTTTAATAAATTGTGCTTTCTTGCATAAGTTATTTTATCCCTACAGGTCACAATTCTCTTACCTTACCGTTTATTTAAGGGTTAATTATATTGTACTTAAAGCACCACTACAATGGATTTTTTAATGGTGCCTTAGGCTAAATCCCCTGAACCCTGTCCCATACTCATCTTCTGCTCATTCATGCTTTTCCAGAGTCGCTCCAGTCGGTCTGCGCTGCAAAGTGACCAGCTGACGCTCTAGGGTTCATGCAGCACAACGGAGGTCACTCTAAAATACATCTCTATGAGAACCTTACTTTGCCTTACTCTGGTCTCATAGTGGCCTCCTTCTGGCTTTCATAGACTTGCACTGAGCACCTGTGATGTAGTTTCTGACTTGTGTCCAATCAGAAGCTTCGAGGACAAAATGGCACTGTGGGACCAGAGCGGCCGGAAAGTGAGTATAAGACACAGGGCTGAGGGCTTACATTTAAAGCGCCACTACAGAGATGAAAAATCCCCCCACTGTAGTGTTCCTTTAAGAGATACATCCTGAGGTATCGGTATACCCGCAAAAGGGAATTAAAGGGAATCTGTCAGCGGATTTTTGCTACCTCATCTGACAGTAACGTAATGTAGGCAATGAAACCATGAATCCAACGATGTATCACATACATTACTGGCTGAAGCCATTCTCATAGAATATAAAAATGTATTTGCAGGAACACAGCAGAGCTGAGATAGCTGCTCCCGCCCGCACCAGGCTCTCTATAGAGATTGTGCATTCACTATTAGCTATTGATCACAGCAGTGGGTGTGTTGGACTGCCATGTGTGTGACTTTCTAGTCCTCAATGTTAATCACAGGGTAATAAAGCCATTGGTTCAGGTAAACAATTGCACAAAGCCTGAGGAGAGGCACATTTCCTTTTTTGGTTTTTTTAACTCTTACATGATGCTGTCCTCAGCGTACATAGCAAAAACCTGCTGAGAGATTCCCTTTAACTGCAGGTGGGGGTACTGTACATAATTAAGGGCTTATAAATGGCAGC
Organism: Allobates femoralis; assembly: GCA_033576535.1. Lineage (NCBI taxonomy): Eukaryota > Metazoa > Chordata > Amphibia > Anura > Aromobatidae > Allobates > Allobates femoralis. Next base: position 178,492,837 of record JARQOC010000008.1, read on the forward strand.
TCCTTGGGGCATTGTAGGAAGTTGCAGGTTGTATTGCAGCTAAAAAAAAGTTCTTATTTTAATCATCTTCCATAGAGAGTGTGAATGATCTGGAGAGTGTGAATGATCTGGAGAGTGTGAGTGATCTGGAGAGTGTGAATGATCTGGAGAGTGTGAATGATCTGGAGAGTGTGAGTGATCTGGAGAGTGTGAGTGATCTGGAGAGTGTGAATGATCTGGAGAGTGTGAGTGATCTGAAGAGTGTGAATGAGCTGGAGAGTGTGAATGAGCTGGAGAGTGTGAGTGACCTGGAGAGTGTGAGTGATCTGGAGAGTGTGAATGATCTGGAGAGTGTGAGTGAACTGGAGAGTGTGAGTGATCTGGAGAGTGTGAATGATCTGGAGAGTGTGAGTGATCTGGAGAGTGTGAGTGATCTGGAGAGTTTGAATGATCTGGAGAGTGTGAATGATCTGGAGAGTGTGAGTGATCTGGAGAGTGTGAATGATCTGGAGAGTGTGAATGATCTGGAGAGTGTGAGTGAGCTGGAGAGTGTGAGTGATCTGGAGAGTGTGAGTGATCTGGAGAGTGTGAATGATCTGGAGAGTGTGAATGATCTGGAGAGTGTGAATGAGCTGGAGAGTGATTTGGATTAAGTGTGTGATTCAAGGACCTTGGATTCAGGGAGTTTAGAAGGAAGTAATTTTGTTTGTATATATTTGTTTAATTACTTGACATATCTGTCTTGGTCAGTCCGCATTATGAATATGTGCTCAATTATTGAGAATGCCATGTGGTGTACATCTTATCTCATGTATGCAACCATTGCACAGCCATTTGAGGGTGCATACTGCTCTGCGAGATGTAAGCACATAGTGCATTTGGAAGATCCAGTACTGGATCTAAATGAACAGCTGGCAACACTGAGATCCATAGACAATATAGAAAGCTGCTCACTGAGGTAGATGTGGGGAGGATGGTAGTATGGAGCTGAAGGACAGTGAGGCAGCTAATTGGGGGACAGAAGGTGCGGTAAAGGGAAGAGAGTCAGACGCTAGTCCTGATTTGGCACACCCCAACACGTTTGCTAAATTGACAGATGAGGGGGCTGTCAGTACAGGGCTATCACTGCTGGAGCAAGACACGTCCTTTAAAAGACACTACTCTGCTGGTAGTGGGGGACTCCATTCTTAAGGGAACAGATAGGGCGATCACGAAGCCAGGGATCGCCGAACAGTGTGCTGCCTTCCTGGCACTTGGTTCATCACTTCACTGATCGGGTTGACAGATTACTGGGAGGGGCTTTCTCCAAGTGGACTCCTTGGATTATGTAATGTGTGTCTGACTTTGGGCTTATTGAACTATCCAAAGTTCCTGGACTGATGCTGTGATCCTTCCTTTACAGATATTACGTAAATGTGATAAAGAAGTTACAGCTTCTATGAAAGTTGATTCCAGGTCTCTCACCGCCTGTTTGGTTGAAGCGGAACATCGCTGTCCTAACATCGTGCCTGAATAGAGCCTCCGTACGCTCTGCAATCTCCGTCTCCTTCCTCCAGTGCTCGGCCTCCTTCTTCTTCATCCATGATGCCACAGGAATATTCTTCCCAATGTCACTACTGTATAAATCAATCTGCCGATCGTCCACATACCCAATGATGGAGAACTCAGGAAGGCCGGACCCCGGAGTCGAGACCACAGTGTAATAATATCGCAGAGAGTGACCGTCTGAGAGAGATAAATGGAGAGGGAGTGACAAGATAGCACACATTAATGTTTACTGGTAGAATATTATTATTATTAGAATTATAGCAACATTTATTTCATGCTGCTTAATATGTGAAAAGGGGTATACAAAATAAAAGCCAAGTATAATATTCATGAAAAATACAAGGCACAGACAGATACAGGAGAGAGGACCTTGCCCATGAGGGCTCAGTCTAAAAGGGATGGGTGAGGATACAGTGGGTGAGGAGAGAGGACCCTGCCCATGAGGGCTCACAGTCTACAAGGAATGGGTGAGGATACAGTAGGTGAGGAGAGAGGACCCTGCCTAGAGGGCTCACAGTCTACAAGGGATGGGTGAGGATACAGTAGGTGAGGAGAGAGGACCCTGCCCACGAGGGCTCACAGTCTACAAAGGATGGATGAGGATACAGTAGGTGAGGAGAGAGGACCCTGCCCATGAGGGCTCACAGTCTACAAGGGATGGGTGAAGATACAGTAGGTGAGGAGAGAAGACCCTGCCCACGAGGGCTCACAGTCTACAAGGGATGGGTGAGGATACAGTAGGTGAGGAGAGAGGACCCTGCCCACGAGGGCTCACAGTCTACAAGGGATGGGTGAGGATACAGTAGATGAGGAGAGAGGACCCTGCCCACGAGGGCTCATAGTCTACAAGGGATGGGTGAGGATACAGTAGATGAGGAGAGAGGACCCTGCCTGCGAGGGCTCACAGTCTACAAGAAATGGGTGAGGATACAGTAGGTGAGGAGAGAGGAGCCTGCCCACAAGGACTCACAGTCTACAAGGGGTGGGTGAGGATACAGTAGGTGAAGGGAGAGGACCCTGCCCACGAGGGCTCACAGTCTACAAGGGATGGGTGAGGATACAGTAGAAGGGCTCACAGTCTACTAGGAATGGGTGAGAAGGTGTGGAGAGAGGACCCTGCCCATGAGGGCTCACAGTCTACAAGGGATGGATAAGGATACAGTAAGTGAGGAGAGAGGAGTCTGCCCACGAGGTCTCACAGCCTACAAGGAATGGGTGAGGATACACTAGGAGAGGGTAGAGCTGATTGTGTGGTGGTTTAGTAGACTGAAGATCACTGCAGGTTGTAGCTTGTCAGGTCTTCAGGTTCGTTTTAACGGTTTCTGCAGTAGGTGAGAGTCTGATGTGTTGGGGTAGAGAGTTCCAGAGTATGGGGGAAGCACGGGAGAAATCTTGTATGTGGTTGTGGAAGGAGGAGATAAGAGGGGAGGAGAGAAGATCTTGTGAGGTTACATGCAGGTAAGTATTGGGAGACCATATCACAGATGTAAGGAGAGGACAAGTTATGGACGGCTTTGTATTTCTTGGTTAGGGGTTTGAACTGGAGTCTTTGGGCAATAGGAAGCCAGTGAAGGGCTTGGCAGAGAGGAGAGGCCAGGGAATAGTGGGGAGACAGGTGGATTACTCGGGCAGCAGAGTTTAGAATAGATTTTAGGGGTGCGGGAGTGCTAAAGGGGGGCCAGAGAGTATGAGGTTGCAGTAGTTGAGGCAGGAGATGCTGAGAGCATGACCTAGTGTTTTTGCAGTTTCTTGGCTAAAGAATGTATGGACCCGGAAATATTTTTGAGTTGAAGTTGGCATCAGATAGGATATTTAGCATAAAGATATTTAGGTCAATTTCACATATTTTTTCTCTGTGCTTTTTGCAACATTATAAAAAGTAAATAAATACAATTCTGCAAGATTACACTCCTGCTTAAGGCTGAATTCAGATGTCCGTGATACACGGTCCATGTTCAGACTCATCTCAGGTCTAGCAGTTTTATATATATATGACGCTGTTGAAGCATTACTGATAGTAAGTGAATCAGGACAGAAACCAGGGTCATCAGCTGACCCCGTACTGTCATGGCATTGCATCAAGGCCATGATAGATAGATAGATAGATAGATAGATAGATAGATAGATAGAGATATATATAGATGAAAGCGGCACTCACCGGTTTGTTGCTCAGGCCTTTATTACACTTTGCCCGGCAGGCTAGTGTATAGCGGAGCGGGGAGAGGGAGTGGGGGACGGAGGACGACGGTAACCGTTTCGCGGTGTCCTACCGCTTCAACTGTCCTACTTGGACCTGTAGAAGTGGTAGGACACCGCGAAACGGTTACCATCGTCCGCCATCCCCCACTCCCTCTCCCCGCTCCGCTACACACTAGCCTGCTGGGCAAAGTGTAATAAAGGCCTGAGCAACAAACCGGTGAGTGCCGCTTTCCTTTTTTCTTCGCTGAATTGAAGTTTACTCTGCTTTTTGAAGCGTGCAACACCGTATACAAGGGATCAGTAAGGCTGTTTGCCACAGCTGCTAGAGTCTGCTCCTGTTCTCCGGAGTGCCCAGTTTTCCTTGTTTGGATAGATATATATAGATAGAAATATAGAGAGAGAGACAGAGAGATAGATAGATAGAGGGAGAGAGATAGAGATAGATAGATGGATAGATAGATAGATAGATAGATAGATAGATAGATAGATAGATAGATAGATAGATAGATATGGATATATGTATATATCCATATCTATCTATCAACCAAATTAATAGCATATTATTATTTTTATATAATATTTTTTCTCAAATAACATCCAGTAACACCTACAAATAGCATGTATTGGCTTAACCAGTGTGCTGCTATTCATTTGGTTTATATTTAAAGGGATCCTGTCACCTCCAGAACGCCTCCTAAGCTATCAAAACATGTCCCTGCAGCATCCCATCACTAATCTCACACTTCTTTTGTCTCCTAAAAGCATCCTGTGAAAGTGCAAAAAAACGTTTTAATACTCACTCATTAGTGATTATAATTAGCAGGGGCTATATTCTTTAGTCACCAGGGCGGGCTGTTTTGCAGCCTGAATGATCCACCCTCTCTCTGTCTGTGCTGCTTTGCTTATGCAGGCTTTGCCCTCCCCCCTCTCTATCACTCACAGAATGCAAATCATTAGTCCTGCTTTCAGCTGCACCTCACAGCAGCACAGACAGAGAGAGGGTGGATCCTTGAGGCTGCAAAACAACACGCCCTGGTGACTAAAGAATATAGCCCCTGCTAATTATAATCACTAATGAGTGAGTATTAAAATGTTTTTCTACACTTCCACAGGAAGCTTTTAGGAGACAAAAGGAGTGTGAGATTAGGGATAGGATGCTGCAGGGATGTGTTTTGCTAGCTTAGGAGGCGTTCTGGAGGTGACAGGATCCCTTTAATTCAGCTAGATAGATTTGCACCTGGGCTGAAAAGTTTTAGGAAGTGCTGTCTGGTTTTTTTCTTCATTTTTTTTTCTATCTATCTATCTATCTGGAAAAAAACTGCACAGCACTCACAGACAATGTGAACTGGTGCCAGCAGGGATGCTGGGTCAATATACTCAGCTACTACCAATGATGTACATATGCTAACAAGCTATATATATATATATATATGAGAAAAAATTTAAAAACTTACGTTTTTTTCAAAAAACTCAAAATTCTTCTTATTTTTTTTTTAAATCTGAAGTTCTTAGTACACACGTTGGCCAATGTCTGCTTGCTCGTCGACTGCGACAAAGTGACTTCAGGTCCGACGAGTCCTAACGCTGACACCCAAGTCCTCCTTGTCCACCCTACCCCACTACTAAGTGTGCGGACACCATCTAGACCCTAGATCACCTGTAGGCAACGAGGGTGCACAGTGCAGTAATGGAGCCAGCCACTCCACACGATACAAAAGAGAAAAAAACTGCACAGCACTCACAGACAATGTGAACTGGTGCCAGTAGCTGAGTGCTGCAAGGTTTTTTTCTAGTATATTGACCCAGCATCCCTGCTGGCAACAGTTCACATTGTCTGTGAGTGCTGTGCAGTTTTTTTTTTTCTCTTTTGTATCGTGTGGAGTGGCTGGCTCCATTACTGCAATGTGCACCCTCGTTGCCTACAGGTGATCTAGGGTCTAGATGGTGTCCGCACACTTAGTAGTGGGGTAGGGTGGACAAGGAGGACAGGGATGTCAGCGATAGAACCCGTCGGACCTGAAGTCACTTTGTCGCAGTCGATGAGCAAGCAGACATTGGCCAACGTGTGTACCAAGAACTCCAGAATTAAAAGATAAGATTATTGAGTTTTTTGAAAAAAACGTAAGTTTTTGAATTTTTTCCTCAAACACATATGGCTTGTTAGCACTGTGCATCATTGGTGGTAGCTGTGTGCTGCATGGACTTTTATTCAGTTAGATAGATGGATAGATATAGATAGATAGAGAGATAGATAGAGAGATAGATAGAGAGATAGATAGATAGATAGATAGATAGAGGGATAGATAGAGAGATAGATAGAGGGATAGAGAGATAGAGAGATAGAGAGATAGATAGAGGGATAGATAGAGAGATAGATAGAGGGATAGATAGATAGATAGATAGATAGATAGATAGATAGATAGATAGATAGAGGGATAGATAGAGAGATAGATAGATAGAGAGATAGAGAGATAGATAGAGGGATAGATAGATAGATAGATAGATAGATAGATAGATAGATAGATATAGAGGGATAGATAGATAGAGGGATAGATAGATAGATAGATATAGATAGATAGAGGGATAGATAGATAGATAGATAGATAGATATAGATAGAGGGATAGATAGATAGAGGGATAGATAGAGAGATAGATATAGATAGATAGAGGGATAGATAGATAGAGATAGATAGAGATAGATAGATAGATAGATAGACAGATAGATAGATAGATAGATATAGATAGAGGGATAGATAGATAGAGGGATAGATAGATAGATAGATATAGATAGATAGAGGGATAGATAGATAGAGATAGATAGAGATAGATAGATAGATAGATGATAGATAGATAGATAGATAGATGATAGATAGATAGATAGATAGATAGATGATAGATAGATAGATAGATAGATGATAGATAGATAGATAGATAGATAGATAGATAGATAGATGATAGATAGATGATAGATAGATAGATAGATGATAGATAGATAGATAGATAGAGATAGATAGATAGATAGATGATAGATAGATAGATGATAGATAGATAGATAGATAGATATGATAGATGATAGATAGATAGATAGATAGTGATAGATAGATAGATAGATAGATAGATAGATAGATAGATAGATGATAGATAGATAGATAGATAGATAGATAGATGATAGATAGATAGATAGATAGATAGATAGATGTCAGATGTATAAAATTCACCCCATTCTGTATATCCTTCCGAGCTTTGCTGTACATATACAGCGGATGTCAGTAAAGGGATGAGAGAACAACCTTACACCGTACAACATGGTACAGAAGTACAACATCTATAGTGATGAGATGAATACAATCCTCATATTACAGACCCTTTCCTGTAGACTCACCGCTATACACTGTGGGGGACAGACACAGGAGCAGCAGGATATAGACGGCCATGGTCCTTATTCTGAGAAACCGAAAGGACGAAGAAATCATGAGATGTCTCAAGTGCGAGTCACTGTAACCAGCAACCAGAGAGAGATCCAATAAGAGAAGAGAGGATCACCGACCATCATCAGTCACCGGGTAGAAGTAACATCAGACAGAAGTGCGCAGTGTAACTCTCTGGGGAAACTCCGGACTCACAATCGCACTGTTCGGCCGTGTTCACACTCAGGTTATTTTTTATCATTAATTCAAAAACCACAAGTTTTCAATCACAATCTCCTTTCTTTCCGGTGTTGGAGATTTTTTCTTCTTTTCTGTAGCTTTTTATTCCGTTTTTTTTGTAGGGTTTTGTACATTTTTACATTTTCCTAAGAAGTTTTTTTTTCTTTGCAGCCTTTTTATTAGACAGTGTCTAGAATGAAGACATTTCCTCCAGAATCTTCTTACAGATGGGGAAAAACAGGATGAAGCGCTGCTGGAAGGAAGAACCAGGACCCATGAAGACTGGTGCAATGGTGTTTCTTTATTCCAACGCGTTTCAGAGCAACCTCAGATCCTTCTGACTCAGATACAGATGAATGACACCAACCAGCATGAACACTAGCTCCCACAGACATCAACCAGCATGACTGCTAGCTCCCACAGACACCAACCAGCATGACTGCTAGCTCCCACAGACACCAACCAGCATGACTGCTAGCTCCCACAGACACCAACCAGCATGAACACTAGCTCCCACAGACACCAACCAGCATGACTGCTAGCTCCCACAGACACCAACCAGCATGAACGCTAGCTCCCACAGACATCAACCAGCATGACTGCTAGATCCCACAGACATCAACTAGCATGACTGCTAGCTCCCACAGACATCAACCAGCATGACTGCTAGCTCCCACAGACACCAACCAGCATGACTGCTAGCTCCCACAGACATCAACCAGCATGACTGCTAGCTCCCACAGACATCAACCAGCATGACTGCTAGCTCCCACAGACACCAACCAGCATGACTGCTAGCTCCCACAGACACCAACCAGCATGAACACTAGCTCCCACAGACACAACCAGCATGACTGCTAGCTCCCACAGACACCAACCAGCATGACTGCTAGCTCCCACAGACATCAACCAGCATGACTGCTAGCTCCCACAGACATCAACCAGCATGAACGCTAGCTCCCACAGACATCAACCAGCATGAACGCTAGCTCCCACAGACACCAACCAGCATGACTGCTAGCTCCACACACACCAACCAGCATGACTGCTAGCTCCCACAGACACCAACCAGCATGACTGCTAGCTCCCACAGACATCAACGAGCATGACTGCTAGCTCCCACAGACATCAACCAGCATGACTGCTAGCTCCCACAGACATCAACCAGCATGACTGCTAGCTCCCACAGCCATCAAGCAGCATGACTGCTAGCTCCCACAGACATCAACCAGCATGACTGCTAGCTCCCACAGACACCAACCAGCATGACTGCTAGCTCCCACAGACATCAACCAGCATGACTGCTAGCTCCCACAGACATCAACCAGCATGACTGCTAGCTCCCACAGACACCAACCAGCATGACTGCTAGCTCCCACAGACATCAACCAGCATGACTGCTAGCTCCCACAGACACCAACCAGCATGACTGCTAGCTCCCACAGACATCAACCAGCATGACTGCTAGCTCCCACAGACATCAACCAGCATGACTGCTAGCTCCCACAGACACCAACCAGCATGACTGCTAGCTCCCACAGACACCAACCAGCATGAACACTAGCTCCCACAGATACAACCAGCATGACTGCTAGCTCCCACAGACACCAACCAGCATGACTGCTAGCTCCCACAGACATCAACCAGCATGACTGCTAGCTCCCACAGACATCAACCAGCATGAACGCTAGCTCCCACAGACATCAACCAGCATGAACGCTAGCTCCCACAGACACCAACCAGCATGACTGCTAGCTCCACACACACCAACCAGCATGACTGCTAGCTCCCACAGACACCAACCAGCATGACTGCTAGCTCCCACAGACATCAACGAGCATGACTGCTAGCTCCCACAGACATCAACCAGCATGACTGCTAGCTCCCACAGACATCAACCAGCATGACTGCTAGCTCCCACAGCCATCAAGCAGCATGACTGCTAGCTCCCACAGACATCAACCAGCATGACTGCTAGCTCCCACAGACACCAACCAGCATGACTGCTAGCTCCCACAGACATCAACCAGCATGACTGCTAGCTCCCACAGACACCAACCAGCATGACTGCTAGCTCCCACAGACATCAACCAGCATGACTGCTAGCTCCCACAGACATCAACCAGCATGACTGCTAGCTCCCACAGACATCAACCAGCATGACTGCTAATCCCACAGACATCAACCAGTATGACTGCTAGCTCCCACAGACATCAACCAGCATGACTGCTAGCTCCCACAGACATCAACCAGCATGACTGCTAGCTCCCACAGACCTGTTAGTTTTCTTTAAAGAAAGGTCTGTGGGAGCTAGCAGTCATGCTGGTTGATGTCTGTGGGAGCTAGCAGTCATGCTGGTTGGTGTCTGTGGGAGCTAGCAGTCATGCTGGTTGGTGTCTGTGGGAGCTAGCAGTCATGCTGGTTGATGTCTGTGGGAGCTAGCAGTCATGCTGGTTGGTGTCTGTGGGAGCTAGCAGTCATGCTGGTTGGTGTCTGTGGGAGCTAGCAGTCATGCTGGTTGGTGTCTGTGGGAGCTAGCAGTCATGCTGGTTGATGTCTGTGGGAGCTAGCAGTCATGCTGGTTGGTGTCTGTGGGAGCTAGCAGTCATGCTGGTTGATGTCTGTGGGAGCTAGCAGTCATGCTGGTTGATGTCTGTGGGAGCTAGCAGTCATGCTGGTTGGTGTCTGTGGGAGCTAGCAGTCATGCTGGTTGATGTCTGTGGGAGCTAGCGTTCATGCTGGTTGGTATCATTCATCTGTATCTGAGTTGGGAGGAGCAGAGGTTGCTCCGAAACGCGTCAGAATAGAGAAATACCATTGTACCAGACTTCATGGGTCCAGGTTCTTCCTTCCAGCAGCGCGGATCCCCGGCACTTTGTCCTGTTTTTCCAGTTGTTTGCCACGTTGCACATGGGAGTGTAGGATCCAGCAGCAGCTCTACGAGCGCAGACATTGGTTGTGGGTTCACACAACCGGATCAGATGAGCAAATTTCAACAGGCAATCTCCCCTCTCTGCCACGAGATAACACCCTATGAGCTATGTTGTCTCTTATTTCTAGAGTTCCACCTCCTTTTTTTGGCCCCAGGAATTTCTCAAAACCTCTTTAGTGAATGAAAAAAGTAAAGTGCATTTGCCATAGAAATGTATTGGAAAAGTTTTACAAGAGTTTTTAAATTGAGAGGATAAACCAAAATCCTAAAAAAAAACACACTCCCCTCCCCCCCCCCTTCCCTAAAAAATTTGATGGAGACAAGTGCCAGTGTTTTCTTGTGCATGTTGCGCCCTCTTTGGTGAAAATGTGAATTACCCTCTGCTGAGAAGTGAACTGATTTCCAGTAAATGGTGTCATCATCAGCCTATTGAGCTCATGGAGGAACATCGCCACCTACTGGCCAAGAATGAATATAACAACAATATAGGAAAAAATAGGTTGAAACCTGATTAATGCGTTTATGCAGGGGCGTAACTACAACAGGTGCAGGGGGGAAGGCCATCGCACCCGGGCCCTGCAGCCTAGGGGGGCCCCAAAAGTCCCTTTGGCCTATAGAAAAAGACTAATGCTATTAAAGATTTGCAATAATTGGAGCCTTCGCATCGGGGCCCCTGGGCCTGAAGTTACGCCACTGCATTTATGGCAGAGGAGCATTAATAGCATTAATTTGTTTCTGATGTATTTTATATTACTAATATTTTATAATAAGTAAATATTTTAAGTAAAGCAATTTGTTCTGAAAGTGGAGTGACAGATTAACAGAAGTTGCAAGACATGGATTATAATGCTACAATTGATAAAACTAATCAATTCTCACTGTTCCCTTTTGGCTTTGTATCAACCAAACCCAGGACACCCCCCCCCCATAAGGAGCTGTGCGGCTCAGAAAGAGGCAATGGCTCTATATCCACCATATTTCTTTGCACTTTGCTATTTGCTGCTGTTTTGGATTGTTACACTCGTGCTCTCAAGACACATCTACTCCTCTGTGGTCAGACCTCATCTGTATACTGTGTAAAAAAGAAACTGCTCACACTGCTATCCACCCTGTCAATCTGATCTAATACTGGAGATTTCAGGGGAGCTGAGGTAGGAAGAGGTTGCTCACACTGCTGTCCACCCTATCTGATCTAACACTGGAGATTCCAGGAGTACTGAAGTAAGAAGAGGCTGCTAACCCTGTTGTCACTTGTCTATCTGATATAATACTGGAGATACCAGGACTGCTGAGATAAGAAGAGACTGCTCACACTGCTGTCCATCCTGTCTAATACTGGAGATACCAGGGGTGCTGAGGTAAGAAGAGGTTGCTCACACTGCTGTTCATCCTGTCTTTCTGATCTAATACTTGAGGTATCAGGGGTGTCCAAGGTAATAAGAGACTGCTCACACTGCTGCCCATATTGTATATCTGATCTAATACTGGAGATATCAGGAGGGCTTCCTAGCTGCTCCCTAACCATCCCTGTCTGCTGTAAATGTGGCCTATAAAGATGAAGAAAAATGCCTTATAACTTACTGTGTGTCGCTCTGTCAGGAGACTGGAAAGGCGGCTCCAGGCTCCATTCTCCCCTCCTCGCTGCTTCACCGCACGCCCCGCTGGGCGTCATTAATGTTGCTTGTTCTCCTCCTGTATTTGGAATCTTTCGCCTTCCTCTCCTCTATGATGCACCGGCCGGTATGTCACATCCGGCTCGGTGCATTTTGGGGGTGCATCACGTGGTATGACGCCGGCTTCTGGCACATGTGCAGTGCACATATTGATCCAGCTTTGTGCCATGTGATTAGGCCGCACAATGCACCGGTCCGGATGTGACGTACCAACCGGTGCATCATTTAGGAGAGGAGGGCGGGAGATTCCAAGTACAGGAGGAGAACGGCCGTAGTATAGGCTGCTCCCCCGTCCTCCCTCCCGCACCCTCCACTTTGTAAGACCCCACAAGAAGAAAAAATAAAGGCTGCAAAAAGAATCCTGTGTGCGGCTCCTACTTGATATTGGAAGTCCAACACCACTGGACCCGCTGCTCCACCACCACTGGACCCGCTGCTCCACCACCACTGGACCTAGCGCTCCACCACCACTGGACCCAGCGGTCCACCACCACTGGACCTGGCGCTCCACCACCACTGAACCCGGCGCTCCACCACCACTGGACCTGGCACTCCACCACCACTGGACCCAGCGCTCCACCACCACTGGACCCAGCGGTCCACCACCACTGGACCCGGCGCTCCACCACCACTGAACTCGGTGCTCCACCACCACTGGACCTGGCACTCCACCACCACTGGACCCGGCGCTCCACCACCACTGGACCCGCTGCTCCACCACCACTGGACCTAGCGCTCCACCACCACTGGACCCAGCGGTCCACCACCACTGGACCCGGTGCTCCACCACCACTGAACCCGGCGCTCCACCACCACTGGACCTGGCACTCCACCACCACTGGACCCAGCGCTCCACCACCACTGGACCCAGCGGTCCACCACCACTGGACCCGGCGCTCCACCACCACTGAACTCGGTGCTCCACCACCACTGGACCTGGCACTCCACCACCACTGGACCCGGCGCTCCAACACCACTGGACCCGCTGCTCCACCACCACTGGACCCGGCGCTCCAACACCACTGGACCTTGTGCTCCACCACCACCACTGGACCCGGCGATCCACCCCCATCAGACCCGGCGCTTCACCACCACTGGACCCGGTGCTCCACCACCATCGGACCTGGCGCTCCACCACTACTGGACCCGGCGCTCCATCCCCATCAGACCCGGCGCTTCACCACCACTGGACCCGGTGCTCCACCACCATTGGACCTGGCGCTCCACCAACACTGGACCCGGCGCTCCACCACCACCACTGGACCCGGCGCTCCACTGCCACTGGACCCGGCGCTCCACCACCATCAGACCCGGCGCTCCACCACCACTGGACCCGGCGCTCCACAACCATCAGACCCGCCGCTCCACCACCACTGGACCCGGTGCTCCACCACCATCGGACCCGGCACTCCACCACCACTGGACCCGGTGCTCCACCACCATCGGACCCGGTGCTCCACCACCACTGGACCCGGTGCTCCACCACCACTGGACCCGGGGCTCCACCACCACTGGACCCGGCGCTCCACCACCACCACCACAGCAGCACAGGAGGTGAATACAACATCTATTATTTTTAAAAGAGGAAACAAGTGGATTCAGACGGGCTGTCCTGGTAGTGGACAACCCCTTTAAGATAATTTTTTTATAATACACGATATTATACTGATTCACTCAGTGAAAATCAGGACCATGTTATTAAGTCTTTTGCAATTCGTATATTTGACTCATAAAGGGATTATTCTGCTTGTTAAAAAAAAAAAACACAGAACTTTTTGATCCCCTACCGATTTAGCTCAGAAATTTGAACAGACCTGATCGTCTGCAGCGGTCATGGTCAGACAACCATTACTACAGTCCATGTGCAGAACAACTACCACATGGATAACACATGGGCCAATGTAAGTGAACGGGTGAGTGAAGATGAGTGTTATTTCGCCTCAGTCTGTACCATTTTCCAGATAAGATTCACGCATAGACCTGAATGAGTCTAAAAGGATGGATGGCAAACTTCTACCACGTGTAATTCATCTGTTGAACCCAACCACAGGGACAATCCATTGGCCTCTAATCTCCAAAATGCATTTCCTTCAAGGATAAAATCACAGATCTCATTTTTACTCATGTAATATCACATCAGCCATAAATCACACACATTATAGAGACGGGTGGGACGGCTGTGCGTTTCCTTTATTGATAAAATATAAAAATAACATGAAATTGTCCTGAAGGTCGCAGTGTCCTTTACTGAGTCCACACGGGTCTCCAAAACCATCTGGTGGCCGGTCCTAAGTGTCTCTTGTCCAGAGCGATAGGAATCACTCTCTGTGACTGTGGAGATCGTCCTCACTCCAAAGTGTCTCCTTTTATCATAAACATAAAAAATAAAACAGTGAGAAAAAAATGTATAAAAATGAAATAAAAGGGAAAATATCCGGCAATCTGGTGACTCTTATTGCCGATTTCCATATATGAGCCCTCTCTTGTGTCATCGAAGCCTCCAGGTGAAATGAACCCGATAGACGTTCTTCCCATCGGTCATATATGTAAGACTCTAAGTTGCCGTTCGCCCGGATCCCCACAACGGAGACCTGTTTTAGCTGAAATTCCTGTAGACCTGAAACTGAAGGAACAAGGTGATCGATGGGGAATCACAAAACTATGGCTGATGATTAAATTTATTATTACTTTTAATGATTAGGAATGAGGGTGAAGATAAAAAAATACCATTAGGTACAATGCAAAAGAAACGGTCTGTAAAGACTTTGTTTGCACAAAGACCACAAAGTTTCTGTCTAAAGACCCCGTTACATGTTACGAAATTCGCTGATCGTTGCTCGTTTAAGAATGGCCAGGACCATTAATTTATCGTTGGTTCCCGCTGGGCAACCAGCATCGGCATGTGCGACAGCGGGAGACCAACAATCAACGAGCTCCCAGCGCCGCACAGTACACTCTGGGAGCTGGTAAATAGGATAAATAGCGGGTAACTAAGCTGCTTAGTTACCCGCTGTTTAACCTGGTTACCAGTGTTATTGCTGATCGCTGGTGAGTCTGCCTGTGTGACAGCTCACCAACAATCAGATAACGATGTCCCAGCGACCCCCATCGTTGGTCGGATCGCTGGGACATCGTACTGTGTAATGGGGCTTTTAAGCCGGTGCCGCAACTTATCTAAACTTACTAATGAATGTATAAAGTGTAATTTTTTTTCATTTACCTTCTGGAGCCTCAGTTGAAATCATTGTATCCTGGGATTGGAATGTAACCTACAGAAGAAGAAAAGATCCCAGTGAAAACAGTATATTATTACATAGATCATCCAGTCAGCAGTCAATACAATATGTCTTTTATACACATGAGAATTCCAACAAGGGTAAAAAGGTATCACAAGGTGATATTAACGCATGAGCGGAGTGGTAGCAGGAAGGCAGAGATGGGCTGAGAGAATCAGGGAAGCTAGCCTCGCTCTGTGGACTGGGGTCACCTAGCTGACCCTGATCTCAGAATTACCCCTGGTGGAGATGTCTGGACCACCAACCTTGCACTGCTCCTTTCCAGCTGTGGACTGACACCCCCTCACCTCCACCCAGGGAAAGGAACAGCAACTCCCACACAATAGTTCTCACAAAGGTCAGCTACAGGAAAGCTTCTGCACCACAGCTCTGCGTCCACACAGCACAAGGTCAAAGCAGAGACTAAACTCTTTCAACGATACCACCTGAAAGGTAATGAGATTATTTAAAGACTAGGAGAGTAGTCACAGCATTATCTGACACACACAGCAGCGGCTAACTACTACTGGAGAGCTACAGACAGCTAGTACCATGGATAGCAATAAAACTACAGACATTAAGACACCCACATGAATAAACACATTTTATCACTGCAGAGCAGTTAAGATGACTGCAGTGCAGGCTACACGTGACAAAAGATAAAAAATAAGCCTATCTCCCAACAGCTGCACCTGCCCCATCTGGTTCCTGTACAGTATCCCTAGCTGCACAGTCCCTAGCAGTTCTTGCACAGACTGGAATATCTTTGTCCGCAACACTAGAAATCCACAACCTGGACCTGGCTGCCTGAAAGGTTGTAGAGTTGTTCCTCATTCCTCCTTAGAAACCAAAGGGAAGATTGATGTACATTAAAGCCCTGGATATGGAAAACGTGCAATGATAGGCAAGGGTCCAAAGTGTGGAAACATTAAACACATGCACAAGTGGAAATAAGGTGAACTAACAACTGTAAGTTAGGATAGCCTCCTATAACCTAACAACCAAGAGGAGAAAGGAGTAGGTAAGACAAGTGACGGATTTGTATCTATCTGTATGAAATTAACATGAAACTCTATGGAGGATGGATCAGTATGGATCCATGAAAACAACAGATCTGTGAAACATCAGTTTTGCCGTACTGATCATGCTCAGAAGCAAAGTACATCTCCTCCCACCCCTATCTCTGGTGATTGACGGATCTGTTAAAAAATGTTCCGTGGACATCCATTGACATCCTTTTGCACAGGTAACCACACAGATTTCAAAATCAGCCAGTCTGAAAGCAGCCTTAGGAGGATCCACATAGGAATACAGCCAGCAGAGAAGGCCAGTATAAGGAAGGTATAAATTTCCGTACCCAAAATGTAATAGGAAACAGTAAATAATCAGATGGAAACTCCTGCTGACTGCAAACCAGAAGGATAGAAGCAAAAGTAAAAGACAATCAGCACGTGGACAGGGATTGACCATGCAGTGGCTCAAAGGGGAAAGAAACTGACCACAAAACACAGGTCACAGGATCACATTCTGAGGCGTCACAATGTCAATATAAACATAATAAAAATAAGGACATTCAATGGAAATTAATTGTGAAAAAACTTTACTAGTTGATAATGTCGGAAGACTCACTATCCCCCCCCTCACTGCTTTTCATTAATTTTCTCATTTCCCAACATTTTTTTCATCCATCTACAGTAGAAATCAAACATGTTTTACCTTCAATTCTCCTTCCCTGAATTTCCCAGATCTACAAGAGCCTCTCAACGAATTAGAATATCACCATAAAGTGACTTTATTCCAGTAATTCAATACATAAAGTGACACACATCTATTATATACAGTCATTATACACAGAGGGATCTATTTCATGTGTTTATTTATGTTAATGTTGATGATTATGAAAACCCAAAGGTCATTATTATCTCAGAAAATTAAAGTAGGGAGGATGAATGGTCTGAGAGATAAAATATGACCTAAATAGGGATCAGAGGCTTCACCTTGTGTGGTTGTGAGAGTCACAACCACTATAAAAGCAGATCACGGCCGCTGCAGTCCCCAGCGTGGGGCATATAGAGGAGGGAGGATGAAGGGTTAAACACTGTGCTGCCGTATTCCATCAAACATCAAAGGGTGAATATAATATTGATTTATTAGTCAACATGTTTCAGGACTCACTGGCCCCTTCCTCAGTCAGGACAAATCAATATCATATTGCCATGTTTCAGGGAGACCTGAAATGCATTGACTAATCAATATTATATTCATCCTGTGATGTCTCGTGGAATACGGCAGCGTGTTTTTTTTAACCCTTCACCCTCCCTACTTTAATGTTCTGAGCTTTCATTGGCTGTAAGCCATAATCATCAACATTAACAGAAATAAACACATGACATAGATCCCTCTGTGTGTAATGACTCTATATAATATATATGTCTCACTTTATGTATTGAATTACTGAAAAAAAATTATTTGGGTTGATGATATTCTAATTCATTGAGATGCTCCTGTAAATTTCCACCCTTATTCATAGATATTCTCCTCAGCATCCACTCTGATATTCTCCTTTTACCTTCGTGTAGCTACAGGATTCCTCTTGTGCTGCCCCATTTTTCTGGAGCACTCTCTCTCTACTTTTTAAAAGTTTAGCTCACGCCTCCTATTTTCTGACTTCCCCTTTACCTTGTTTCCACCTGAAGCAAACAAAGACCGATTTACACACTTTTTCCTGTACGTACTGTACCTTATTTCTTCCGCATGTATTCTATTGGAGTTTGCACCCAATGATACTCTGTAAGCGCAGCGCTGCGTGTTTGCTGTTATGTTTGATGTTGGATAATGTGGAGGCTTCATCTTAGGGTTCAGACACATGAATGTATCAATCGGACAAGTGCAACATGAGAAAATCTCCCATGACACTCTGACCAACGTTAATAAATGAGAGAGAGCAGATCCAGATTCTGGATGAGAAAAAAGTAGCAACATGCTGCGAGTGGATGCGATAATAGTGCGAGACTCGCCAATGCAAGTCAATGGGTGCGATAAAAAGAACAGAATTTTTAGCAGGGTCTTTCCCGTGCTGGAAGACGTTAGAATAGAATAGACAGACAGATAGGATAGATCGAAAGATGATGGGAATAGCTAGAACATCTTACCAGTTTCCTGCTGCTACTTCCGGGGTCGTCCATTAAGCTTCATGCATATTCACTGCACTGACCGGCAACAGCCAATCACAGACGCTCACGCTCTGTGAGAGCGTCTGTGATTGGCTGTTGTAGTCAGTCAGAATTTCCACAATCTGGACGGTGGCTATGCTTAGTTGCCATACCCATTAGTGTATAGCAACCAACCTGCCGTCAAAATGTGTTAAATAAGTAAATAATGGGAAAAAAATTATGTAGGGCTTCATGGTAGTTTTCAGTCTCAGCATAGATAAAGCGGACAGCTGCGAGCTGCCACCATGAGCTACCTATTTTTATATTGGCTGGCAAAAAAAATGTGTAGGGCTTCGCTCTACTTTTATTTACCAGCCAAGGTAAAACTTGGCAGCGGGGGGCTGGTATTCTCAGCATGGTGGGGGCCCATCGTTATCGGGCCCCCCACGCTATAGAATAGCAGCCCATAGTAAATCACTAATTATCCAGCCGCAGCTCTCAGCACACTCATTCTGTGCTCAGGGGCCACGGGGAGAAGACATTACAGATGATCGTGGAGGGTATGTGGGAGTAATAAAGATGGAGTCAACATATGTGTTTATGTTTTCTTGTTATACTAAAATTATTTTTCTCTGTGTGATGTGTCTTATTTACTATTTACTAGAGATTCCTAATGGCCAGGTCTAACACTGGTCTGATATTATGAATCTCGGGCTTAGTGCCAGCTGGCAATACAAAGCTAGCATTAACCCCTTACTACCCAGTTTGCCACCAACACCAGGACAACTGGAAGAGTGGGTAAAGCACCAGGAATTGGCGCTTTTTATGAATGCGCCAATTTCTGGGTTGCTGTGGGCTGCTATATTATAGTGTAAGGGGGGCCCAATAATGATGGGTCCCCACTACACAGAGAATACCAGCCCCCAGTTGCCTAGTTTTACCATGGCTGGCAATTAAAAATAAGACAAAGCCCTATGTATTTTTTTTCCATTATATTTTTTAATATACCCTACTTAGCTATAAAATTCTGCACTATTCCAGTCCCTTCAGTCATCAGCCTTCTCTTTGCCCAATGATGACTGTAAAATGCTACAACACAATCTGGCAGCACAAAACTCTGGCTGCCAATGGTGTATCTTTTTTACTGGGTCACTACCTAGTAAGTCTTCTTACTATATTTAGAGTCTGGGATCATTCCTTCTGACTGTGCACTCCTCCCAATTAGACTAAGATGATTATAATTCTCTATTATCAGGTCCCTATCCGCCCATACTGTGGAGGTTTTTCAACCCACAGAGAGAGACATTAGCTTAGGTAGGGACCCAGCAAAGAGATATGCCGTGATGTGTCTACTGTGCTCACACAAAACTGGCCTTTTGTATATGTTAATATTGCACCCCCAGCGGCCAGGGTATACTCAGAGCCGGACCGTTCTGTCTCTGGGTGCCACAGCGGCGTGGCCCGGCTCCGTGGTCCCAGATGCGGCAATCCAAAAAAGAGGGGAAAAAAATATAGTTTATGGGGACATTCGTGACGCCACCTGTGGGTCGTGGCCAATATGGGCTGCTGGTCAGACCACTGAGGATGATGGTGGAGGTGGCAGCTGGGATGGTGAGCCCTCCACGGGTAGGGCTTGATTCCCCAGGGCAAATGTAGGAGAGGTGGACTTAGTTGCAGTGTGCAGCTCTGCAGGGGAGCCACTGCAGTCTCTGTACCAATAAGTCTCGGACACAGACCTTGAGTTCACCGGGTACTTTACTCCTCTGCTCGCTTGACAACACAGTCTCTACAACAGCTCTTACAGTTCTTTACAACACTTGTAGCAGACCGGACTCTCACAGCAGCTACGGGCTTAGGACTCTCACTGCAGCCGGGATGGTTCCTCTGCGTCACTCCCCCTCAGTATACCTTTTGGGCCCTCTATCTCTCTCCCTCGCGTAAGGGTTCGGTCCGGCCGTCAGGGGCTCTGCAGTGATCTGTCCCACACTCTGGGTCACTAGCCCTAGTACGATGGCTTTGTCCTACTCCGCACCGGTTGTTGAGTTTTGGGACATGGAGTTCCCGCACCCCGCCGGGTGTCTCATGGTTAGGGGTTTGAAGCGTTCCCGGCCACATCTACAGAGCCGGCTCTCTGGTTCTCTGGCCCAGCCACCAGTGACCCGGATTAGTCTGGCTCACCTGGTTCCTTCTGTCTCTCCACAGGTTCAGCCTGGGTCCCCAGTCGGCCATCAGTGGTACAGGCCGCTGGGCCCCGCTGTTCTTTCAGTCTGTCTCAGTCAGTACTCAGCTGTAGGGTGTCTCGGATTGGGGATGCTTCCCTACTCCTCCACCCTCCACGGATTCACTCGATCTCCTCGCCCAACTTAGTGTTCCTAGTTCCTTTGGAGTCTCGTTCCTCCACCCCTATTTCCGGGTTCTCTCTACTTCCTACTCCCGCCACCCATCACCTGGCATGAAGTTACTTAAGCTCAGGGTCGGAGTGTGTATGTGTGTGGGTGTTTGTGTGGAGTGACCGTCCTGCCTATCCCAGCTGCAGTTCACCCTGTGGCCACCAGGTCGCAGGGGCACCACACTAAGTATCTCCATTTTTTTATATATTTCATTAGCAGTAATGCAAATCCACATTCCTAGATTTATTGTCTGTATTCTTTAGCATTGTAGAAAGCAACTGTCTCTTTATTTGTTATAGTAAGCGTCATGCTCAGGATGCCCCTGTTCACACTGCATGTTAGGACGTGCCGTCAGTCTTCTTATGTAGGATAATAAATCAGTTGTATAAGGGTGTGCACTTAGCTCCAGAGTGATGTGTGTACAGAGCTGATGTTGTCACTTGTTGAGTGTCCCCATTAGTGATGAAGGTTTGGGGGTCACATGTGCAGACTCAGGGTCCACCCATGAAGAGCGGAGATTCCATCTGGTATAAGGAGGCAGCACAACTTCTGAAGAACCTCAATGAGAAGATGGATAAAGACGAGGACAAAGACACAAAAAACACAAATATGTGATATATTTATAGAGTGTAGATGACATTGTGACAAATACAGGAAAAGACAAACATAAAACACTGACGTGGTGCATGAATATGACAATATGTGACAGACGTACGGACAGGTCTGGTCCTCGGAGACATCGCTGACATGTCACGCTTTATCGCTATTTTCCTCCCTACTTGCTCCTCAGCTGCTTATTAAGTGATGTCCCTGACTTGAAGGATTATTCCCGTCTTCATAGATATGTATTGTCGGATAGATCTCGTTAATACAAGCACTTTTGCAGTTTACTGCTTATAAAAATCTGCAGCCGTTCTTGACATATGGACAGGCTGCTGTTGTTTTTCAGCTCTTCGCCGAGGAGACCGACCACCGCTGATGTCCAGCTTGTAAGCGCTTCACCAAAGCTGTCCGGTATTAGGAGGAAACAGCGAGCTCCAAACCAGCACTTACAAGCTCAATGGAAAACAGCTTGTAAGCACTGCGCATGTTCTGCTGTCCAACAGCGGTGGTCGGTCACCAAGACAACGAGCTGTAAAGAAGACAATAGTAAAGTATTAATATCTCAAGAATGGCTGGAAATTGTAAAATTGATTGTATTTATTTACACTATCTGACAATTCCCATTTACAAAGATGGCAATAACCCTTCAAGGGGAATCTGTCAGCACATTTTTGCTATCTCATCTGTCAGCAACATAATGTAGGCAAAGGAACCCTGGATCCAACGATGTATCACATAGATTACTGGCTGCTGCTGTCACGACACAATCAAAGAATTTAGTTTTTGAAACACAACAGAGCTGAGAGAGCTGCCCCCGCCCACACCAGGCTCTGTATGTACAAGGTCTATAGACAGTGAGCTGCCCCTGCCCACACCAGGCTCTGTATGTACAATGTCTATAGACAGAGAGATGCCCCTGCCCACACCAGGCTCTGTATGTACAATGTATATAGACAGAGAGCTGCCCCTGCCCACACCAGGCTCTGTATGTACAATGTATATAGACAGAGAGCTGCCCCTGCCCACACCAGGCTCTGTGTGTACAATGTCTATAGACAGAGAGCTGCCCCCGCCCCCCCAGGCTCTGTATGTACAATGTCTATAGACAGAGAGATGTCCCTGCCCACACAGGTCAACTGCAGGGGCCTCCCGGACAATGTACAGGAGCGGGGTTATTGTGTATACAGTTTGTCTTCAGGACAATGTTAAATTGGGCTGCAGCGGAGGAGATCATCATCATCATCATCATCATCTCTATCCAGATTTGTTACAGCCTTCAGTGCACACCCCTGGTGTAAGGGTGCTGGTGGCTCACACTCTACTATGAGCTGGCCATCCATAGAGTCTGTCTCACTGTCTTCTCCAAGATCCCTCTCTTCATCCACGTGTGACCGAGAGGAAATTAATGAGCAATCACTAGTGATGGAGCCCTCTCTGCTTAAAGGAATTACTTCAAAAGGCAAACATGGTGTAAATATGTGACGCCAAGGACAGACAATGGTGGGTAAGACGAGACAGTCATCTACAAGACAGGAACAGAACATCCACGGTGAAAACTACAACATGAAGGGTTAGTGACGGACAATACAGACAACACAAGGATAAAGTAACTGGAGCTGGCCCGAGATCACAGGGCAATACTAACAATAGATATGTGTGATAGAGAAATGTAGTGCCAAGGCCTAGTGCATACCCAAAAATGTCATCATTATGTCTAAACTCATTTCATTACCCTGTAGTAAACCTGAAAAAGGTCCAAGTTCTGTACGTCAACTAGGAGTCCTGCTGTCCTGTGTGTCAGAGTTAGGGAGTCCTGCTGTCCTGTGTATCAGAGTTAGGGAGTCCTGCTGTCCTGTGTATCAGAGTTAGGGAGTCCTGCTGTCCTGTGTATCAGAGTTAGGGAGTCCTGCTGTCCTGTGTATCAGAGTTAGGGAGTCCTCCTGTCCTGTGTGTCAGAGTTAGGGAGTCCTGCTGTCCTGTGTGTCAGAGTTAGGGAGTCCTGCTGTCCTGTGTGTCAGAGCTTAGGAGTCCTGCTGTCCTGTGTATCAGAGTTAGGGAGTCCTGCTGTCCTGTGTGTCAGAGTTAGGGAGTCCTGCTGTCCTGTGTATCAGAGTTAGGGAGTCCTGCTGTCCTGTGTGTCAGAGCTTAGGAGTCCTGCTGTCCTGTGTATCAGAGTTTAGGAGTCCTGCTGTCCTGGTGTCAGACCTTAGGAGTCCTGCTGTCCTGTGTGTCAGAGTTAGGGAGTCCTCCTGTCCTGTGTGTCAGAGTTAGGGAGTCCTCCTGTCCTGTGTGTCAGAGTTAGGGAGTCCTGCTGTCCTGTGTGTCAGAGCTTAGGAGTCCTGCTGTCCTGTGTATCAGAGTTAGGGAGTCCTGCTGTCCTGTGTGTCAGAGCTTAGGAGTCCTGCTGTCCTGTGTATCAGAGTTTAGGAGTCCTGCTGTCCTGGTGTCAGACCTTAGGAGTCCTGCTGTCCTGTGTGTCAGAGCTTAGGAGTCCTGCTGTCCTGTGCATGTGTTAAAGTATACAATGTACCAACCCAATGCCCTTCCAAGGTGTAAAAGTACACAATGCCCTATCAATGTGTGAAGTACACAATGCCCTATAAATGTGTGGAGTACACAATGCCCTATCAATGTGTGAAGTACACAATGCCCTATCAATGTGTGAAGTACACAATGCCCTTTTTTTTGCCAGGTGGAAGCAAAGCTGAACTTTATAAACACAAGAAAAAAGCAGCAAAAATGCAGCAAGAAAATCAGCAGCGACCGGATCAGATGAATTTGCATATTCACAACTGTATTTTGCATGATCAAGTCTGTGTTATATATAAAGTGTGTGCTGCTCCAAAATGGCCAAAAATCTCCTAGCATGTAATTGTTGTGGATACCCAGCAGGTGGCGCCATTGTTCTTCTAATGTTGATCAATACTGGAAGTTTTGATTATTTTTTAACTGCAGTTTGTGCATAATCTGATATTATGGGGACTGTTCACATGTGCAGTAATTACAGAGTATTCGGTGAATAATATATGCAGCATTTTTCATTACCAGCAAAAAGAATTAGTTTCTCTGAGTTCTCATACACTTGTTACTTTTTTCCCCTTGCAATTTTAATAATCAATTCTAAAGTGAATGTCCAACTTTTACACCTAATGACCTGTTTACCCTACACATGAGGACGTAATAGGTGGATATTCACTTTATTACTCAGTGCTCCATTGTGCTGCGGCTACTCTCTGCGATTCCCCGACTGTGCCGAACGGCGGCTGCTGAGGAATTTAAAGGGGCCATCGGTGGCTGCTTAAAGGTAACGAGCAGCCACAGAGGCCCAATTTACCTTCAGCCCACTGGGCAAAGCCCGGTGTGCCCGATGGCCAGTCCTGGTCTGGCTTAGTAGATGTCACAAGTCGCTCAGACCCGCTGACCACAGTGATTGGCTGCAGTGCTGTCACCGTCTCAGCGTTGGACACAGGGGAGGGTGAGTTAACACAGGTTGTTTGTATTTACCTGCAGTCGGAAAGATCAGAAAACTCTGTTATTGATTTCATTAGTCCGTATTCTTATGCTCTTACCACTTCTCTTGGCGTTCTTCCAGTACATGACTCCTGCTATCACGGTGATCAGTCCCAGTCCAAAGATCACACAGGAGATGCTGATCTTAATGATCTGAATGGAGGTCAAGCCAGCTTCTGTGTAATAAGAAATAATGAGTGAGACGTAGAGACAAGGCCTCAATCTGCTCCAGAGACAGAGGAAAATAAAAAAATATGTGCTGTGATTGAAGCTTTAAAGGGAATCTGTCAGGTCGAAAAACCATATGTAACTGATATCATTTTCTAATTCCTCTGCTGAAGCTCTTTCTATTCATGAATTTCTATTATTTATACTCCCCCATATCCTCTATAAACTGCAAATAAAGAGATTCATTCTATCTGTCAATCACAGTGAGTGATCACTTAGTTTTCTGTTGCCACTCCCCAGGGAATGAATATTCATATAGTGACACCACTGCACTGCACAGGAATCAGTAGAAATCACTCACATGGGGGGGACTGTATCCTCCTGTCTCTGCTCTCCTAGAAATCACTCACATGGGGGGACTGTATCCTCCTGTCTCTGCTCTCCTAGAAATCACTCACATGGGGGGGGGCTGTATCCTTCTGTCTGCTCTCCTTGTATGCAGCAAAACAAATGTTCAACTAAACACACAGGATCTCTCACAGACAGCACAGGCTTCTGCTTATAGCAACAACTGGAGAAGATTGCCTTATCTGACAGCTGGGCAAGGTATGTGACTGCAGTTTTTCCCATCCCTCCCTCTCCTCATCAGAAGCTCCGTTCAGGACAACAAAATGAAAATGAAAAAGAGGCAGAGCAAAGGGGAGAAACAATAGCTGCCTGGGAAAGAGTGAATAAAAAAATCAACATTTATACTCAGACTATTCACTAGTCCGGTCAATTACTTTTACTGCTGAAGATAGCTGCCTGCTGGGTGTGAAGATGCTTATAGCAAGAGAACTACATAGGGTACAGTAATGATTTTTACATATTCTGAAAGGTCTATCCAGGCCCTATTCAAGGGTACTATTTGTATTATACTGAAAAATGACCTGACAGAGTCCCTTTAAGGCCAATACCTGCAGAGTTTGCCACAAATTGGCAGCAAATTTAGAGAAAAGCCCCATATTTTATAGCAACATACATAAGGGCTCATTCACACGTCAATTATATAGGTACAAGTTCCATATGTTCTTTTCAATAACAGGACACGTTCCCATTATAGTCCAACTCGGATGCCATCGGTGTCTAAGAAGCCATCGTGTGATCACTGTCCGATCTGTTGATAGGAGATCTAAGCTGTGACGTTTCTCCTTGTGGAGAGCAACATATTGAAGTTCCCAGAGGAGCACGCAGGGCGTCTCCTCATATACAGACATGTCAGACCTGGCATGTCGCTCTCCATAAGGAGGAATGTGATAGCAGATCCTCAGTCTTAGCCTCTCACCTAGCCAGGTTAGATCTCATACTTTGCACTTACAAGGAGCAAACACTCCAAAACACTGTGTCTGCAAACTGAGAATATGATTTGGCTTTTATCCTTAGTCATATGACAAGGCTCCTTAAAGGGTCAATATTGACTTTTAGGATTGCTACTTTCAATAGGTGGCATTAGAGTCACATCTAGTGCCACCTGTTAGAAGTAGCAATCCTAAAAGTCCTTTTTGAAGAGGCAATTTGCATATTTGATAGGAGAAACATGAGAGAATTTTTTATATTAAAAAAGAAAAAACTATTGAAACTGTGATAACTGGCCAAACACTGGATCAAAAACCCTGATAAAAGTCTGTTCTTTTGCATATGAGAAAAATCACAGACGTGAGTGAAGGCCTTACAAGATGCTGAAGACTTAAAGGGGAACTCTGGGAGATAAAAAATAAAAATTGTGATGTCCCTGCACTTCTATATGATGAAGCAGAGCTGGGCACTGCAGTTCTAGGATATTTAGATCAC
Source organism: Allobates femoralis (assembly GCA_033576535.1). Lineage (NCBI taxonomy): Eukaryota > Metazoa > Chordata > Amphibia > Anura > Aromobatidae > Allobates > Allobates femoralis. The sequence continues at coordinate 178,519,743 of JARQOC010000008.1, forward strand.
TTATCATTCAATAAAATCATATCTGCTCCTCAGCTCTCACCCCTCCTCAGGGGACAGAGAAATTCAGTCATACATAGTGCTAAAGGTTCAGAGGACGGGAAGCTACCAAGCTGATATGGGGGAGGGAGACCATGGCAGTGCTGAATCAATCATTGCACGCCTCTGCCTCTGCTCCTAGCCTGATACATGGCAGTACACATTATGCACCATCATATCATTGCACAGCAATAGAATGCACATTTATGTCTGCTTGGTGACATGATTGCTATTTGAAGGGAGAACACCCCTGTTCTTATATTACATAGGATGGTATATCAGGGACAGGATTGTAGTGTGACCATGGGGCCAGCAGCCACGCATCCTGTTTATATAGAAGTGTGAGGGGGCAGGTATGTAAGATGATCCTGGAGCCCCCAGGGTCCACACCCGCGACACACTACCAGTCACTGCTGCAGCATGAGGCTGAATTTCTCTGTCCCCTGAGGGAGGGGTGAGAGCTGAGGAGCAGATATGATTTTATTGATTTATAAGTGATCTATAGATCCTAGAACAGCTCTGCTTCATCATGTAGGAGGGCAGGGACAGGACAAAAAGAATTATCTCCCCGGAGTTCACCTTTAAAAATCCCCAGAATTATCTGAATCCTGTGCACATAACAATGCTACAATAGGGGAACAAAGCAATGATTGACAGATTACTATAAAATAAAGAGAAAAACAAGATGGAACAAAGAAGCAAGGCCATCAAGTTACCCGGTCATCTTTACCGCATAATAAATGTCATAAGAAGAAAATAAAAAAAAAAAACGATAATTGAGTTGTGTTTCTTTTTTGTTTAATTATTTCACCCCAGTTGAAATTTCTTTCCCCGTTTTTCATGACATTTTATGGTAAAATGAAATCAAAAGAACAACTCGTCTTTACTGGTCTCAGCCATGCTCCCAATTCTGATCCCTTCTCAAAACTAAAAAGTGTGTAAATAATATAAATATTTGGGACTCATGCGCCATTTCTTAGTTCAATTATGGCTTTTAGTTAATAAATTTCTCTAATTTTTCCCTTTTGTTTCTTCGGGAACATTGCTTGGACCTTCAAGATTTATATCAAATGTTACAAATGTGATATGAAAGGGGTTATCCACTATTTGTCCACTATTTGGACACGCCCTTCTCATTCCCCATGTTCACCTCCATAAAGATAAAAAAGCCTATACTCACCTCCGGTGCCAGAGTGGTTCAAGCAATGTTAGAACTTGCTGGGGCAAATGTGACATTCTAATGACAAGCGAGCCCCACACGCATAGACAAGGGAGCACTTATTGATCAAGGGTTGCACGTGTCATAACAATGTCAGGTGGGCTTTGGGAATGTGAGTTCTGACATTGCTAGAACCGGGCCGGCACCGGAGGTGAGTATAGGCTTTTTTATTTTTATGGTGAACAAGAACAAGAAGGGGTTGTCCAGGTAGTGGGCAACCTCTTTAAAGTAACATGTTGATGAAAAATCCAATACTACTGTAATGCCCCCCCCCCCCACCCCCACGGCCTGACCGCACACCTCTTTCTCCCTCCTTGTCCGCCCATGTGGTCCTCAGCAGTGTTGTGCTCCCAGGTCCTGTGTACGCAGCACAGGTCTACCATTAGAGTGCCCAAAGCGTGGCTGCACCTGCCAGTACTCTTTAACTCGGAAATGCCTCTCAGCCTATGGCTAAGGCATTGGGCAAATAAGGCATCCTCCCATTAGGGGAGGTGCCTGTCCAGTGCCTTTAGTCAGTCAGTATCTTGTTGTCTGTCTAGCTAGTTGTCAGGTTCCCTATCTGCACCCAGTCTCTGTCCCTGCCTGCCTATCTGTTTATTCACATGTCTACCCCTGAGCTACCAGCCCTGGTATACCAGAGACGAGACTGTGCCTATACCAGACACTGTGCTATACCAGAGACTGTGCTATGCCAGAGACTGTGCTATATCAGAGACTGTGCTATACCAGAGACTGTGCTATGCCAGATACTGTGCTATATCAGAGACTGTGCTATACCAGAGACTGTCCTATGCCAGACACTGTGCTATATCAGAGACTGTCCTATACCAGAGACTGTCCTATGCCAAAGACTGTGCTATATCAGAGACTGTGCCATACCAGAGACTGTGCTATACCAGAGACTGTA
>JARQOC010000008.1:178522004-178546762 GCA_033576535.1 Allobates femoralis
CTCCACCTCCAGCTCCTCTGACACCAGTGACTCTGACTCCGGCTGAGGGGTGGAGGGGGGTACATGACTTTCTGGAGGCCAGGAGGCCGGGTTTATGCTTTGTACACGGTTCTCTGAAGGATCTGCAGGAACAGAGTCCTGTGAACCAGACGTGACTCCCTTTTTGGGTGATAAAACAAACTGCGGCCTTTGGATGTTGGATCTCCTGCCTTCTCTCCCACATCATGTGATGCACATAACACAGCGGGGGGAGACTATGGAGCATGAGGCATCACCCTTAGTGTCAGACTCCTGTGTGGGGGCATAGAGCATTATTGAGGGTGGGGGGCGCGGGGTAGAATTGCTGAGTGTCCTTATTTTATTCTGTTTACAAGTTCTATATGAACGCACAGACGCCTGGAGGAAGGACAGACCTGATTTGGGGGCATTTTTAACAGCGCCTGCAGAAGCTTTGTTTATTTTCCCAGATTGTTCGAGTATTCAGTTTTTTCTAAAAAAAATGTTTCTATTTGGCGGATAATAGCGAGGCGATTCTCGGAGTATTACTAATGTGCATCTGAGGAGTTTCAGCAAAGGGGCAGATGAAGGGTCCTGAACGGCAGCGGGGTCTTCACAATGTCTTAAGGCACCTGTGTCAGATTTTATACTAACGTCTCCTCTTGCTCCGATGCATGCAGCGTATTAGGTGACAGCAAGTTCTGCCTCTGGACACGGGCGACTTGTCTCCACACCCATACAGAAGTCTTGTATAGCCTTTCTTCTTTGTGTTTTTTTCTTTTTTCCCTTTTTGTATTTATTTTAAGAGAAAGATGTTTTTTTTTGTTTTTTTTTCTTGTTTTATAATGTAAAATAATTACAGAGTGCTCCTGTTGATACAGGGGCCGGTGTAGATGTAAGATTTTATAAGCTCTGTATATATCTAAATATATATATATTACAAGTTGCACAAGCGGCATGTTTCTCAATGTAAAGGGTGACTTTATTTTTTACCTGGAAGCAAATGGTTTTTATTTTCTTCCTTTTTGACTGTTTTGTTTTGTCACTCCGTATGACGTCTTTACTATTTTGTCTCTCTTGTATGTGTTCAAGCCCTTTAGTTGGAAACATGAAAATAAAGAAAGAAAAAATATACTTCCAAACATAGCGTCATCTTCATATATAGATTATATCGGGTGCTCGTTTCATGGCTCTGGGTGAATGAAGTTGCTCAAGTTAGATAACTTCTCTTTAAGGTGCGATCACATGGTACAACTTTGCAGCGATGTCTGAAGCGATTCCGCGGCTGCGCGCTTGCTTCCGACATCGCTGCTTTGAATGCGCAGTGATGTTAGTGACACTGCGGCGAAGTCACAGCAGCTATTGCTCGCTGGGTTATGCACAACCCAGCGAGGATAAGCATCAATGTTGCAAATAGGCGGCATCGCCAGCAACATCGCTATCACCATGTGACACGGAGCAACATCGCCAGGTTACCAACCTGTTGGTAAACCTGTCAACTGCGAGCCCTGCGATTTATCACAGTTGCATCGTACTGTCACACAGCACAATGCACTTGCGATGTCGCTGCAACATCTTGGGTACCTTCACACACGGCAATATTGCTAGGCAATTTCACTGACAATTTGCTGGTTGCAGTGAAATCATGACACATTGTTCCATCTGTACACAGCAACAAAATAAAACAATGTGTCCATGATTTCACTGCAACCAGCAAATTGCCAGTGAAATTGCCTAGCAATATTGCCGTGTGTGAAGGTACCCTTAGGGAGATGTGGAATAAGGAGGGGTTGTCACAGTTCTGATTGTGTTAGCAGGCTGCAAATTGCCTGACAATCAAGATATATTTTCCTTTATTTGTCAGGTGCTTTGATCTTTTTGGCATTGTTTAAAGATTGTTTTAGGCAGCACACTGTCCTGTGTAAGGATACGTTCACATATTGCACATTTTTTTTTTTTGCGGGTGCTTTTTGGTGCATTTTGCACCCATGCAAAAAAGCGCCATACAAAAAGTAGTGCATTCACACTGCATTATTTAACAGGCTCACTTCTTCCCCTAAAGCACAGGGGAGAAGTGATGTCATACAAGGGAGGAAGAATCCTCCCCTGTGTGACATCTGTGACAGCCTCTTTAAGGTTTCAAAGTGTATTTAAATACAACTGAAAGTAATCCAAATGTGTTTAAAAAAAATTATAAATTTGAATACTTATCCTTCGCCCGGGTGTTCCGGGAGCCAACACAACTGACCCTACAGGACCTATCAAGATCGGTGATTGGCCGCTCGCAGTCATGTCATATTCATATCACATGACCGTGAGCGGCCAATCACCATTCTTGATGGAGGGTAAGTGTTACGCTTTTTTTTTTTTAAATTATTTTTAACACATTTGGTTGAATTGCTTGACACGTTACTTGAATTTGTGTTTCGCAGTGTATATTAATAGACTACAAAACCCAAAAGGGGCTGTCACATGTCACACGGGAGGATTTTTCCTCCCCGTGGGACATCACATCCTGCAGCGACAGCCTATTCCTGCTTTAATTGAGCATTGTCTGAACGGCGATGCACAATTCCAGTGGGGATAATAACACCTATGGGAGAGAGCGCGGGCGCAAGTGCGTAGAGAATTGACACGATCATTCTTTTTACAGCGGCGCTTTCTCCCATAAAAGTGCAGCGTATGTTTATGCAGCGTCTGAACGGCAAAAGTGACTTTACATTCACTCTGCCAGCATATGTACTTGCGCTTTTTGGAAAAGCACGTGCAAAAAAACCGCAAAGTGTGAGCGTAGCCTAAAGGAGACTCGTGCTGCCGAGAACATTGGTAGCCCATGTTCCCTGAATGATTTGTCTATAATCAGACTGAATGACTGCCAGCTGATTAAAAGCTGCAGATTTTGCTGCATTTTCTTGAATCCCAAAGTTCAGCTTTGCTCCCACCTTTGTAAGCATGAACAACAATACAAAGTGTTCGGCCTGCAATGCAATATGTGTGTGAAAGGGAAAGATTTTTTTTTTTTGTCTTTGGATAAAATGGTGACTATTCTAAACAATAGGGGGATTTGTTTGAGACCAAGTGTTACATGAGTTAATGAAAAAATACATAATTGCAAACTTGAAAACCAGAAGTGTGGAGCAGCGCTTGTATCTGTCAATGTTGCTGACTGCAAGTCCTAGAAACCATTAAAGGCTGCTGGTGGATTGAGGAAACTTTTTTTTTTTTTTGAACAATAAAATCTGTATGTTTTCTAAACACATCCTCCACCAGCAATTTATGACTTACAAAAAATTTGTCCGGATTCATGTTTGTCTGAAGCAACAAACCTGGATCTAAGGCTGGCTTCAGACTTGGAGATGCATCTGCAGCGTTTTGCAGATGCATCTGCAAGCATCTGCATGCAGACCGCGGCCCCTATGTTTATAATGGAGCGCACGGTGGTCTGCAGATGCTTGCAGACCGCCGTGCGCTCTCATTGCCCGCCATTAGTGATCTGTGCGCACGCGGATGCCTGCGCACAAATCACACACTCCCGCCCGCACCATGGACACGAGATGTTGCGTCTCTGGTGCGGGCGGGAGTGTGTGATTTGTGCGCAGGCATCCGCGTGCGCACAGATCACTAATGGCGGGCAATGAGAGCGCATCTGCAAGTCTGAAGGCAGCCTAAAAGATGAGCAGTATTTATGGACCCGTGCACCAGACAATAAAAAAGTTACTAGAAAAAAGTATTCTGCAGCACTCGGCTACTTCCAATGATGTACATATGCTAACAAGCTATATATATTTGAGAAAAAAGTTTAAAAAGTACGTTTTTTTTTTTTCCAAAAAACTCTATCTTCTCTTTTTATTTCTGAAGTTCTTGGTACACACATTGGCCAATGTCTGTTTGCTCATCAACTGCGACAAAGTGACTTCAGGTCCGATGAGTCCGCTGATATCCCTATCCTCCTTGTCCACCCCCCACTTCTCAGTGGGCAGACTCCATCTTGACCCTAGATCACCTGTAGTTAATGAGGGTGCAAATTGCAGCATGGAGCCAGCAACTCCATAAGATATAGAACAGAAAAAAAAACAAACTGCACAGCACTCAGACTAATGTGAACGGTTAACTAACTTTTTTATTATTTTATTAATTATTAAGGGCCACTTCACAATGCGGCTCCCAGTTCCCGCTGCTGATGAATCAGGACCGTGGGCGCCGTGGTCCTGACCTGTCAGCGGCTGCAGCTGCGCGTGCTGCATGCAGGACCGGAGGGCATAATAGCCCCCTAGTTCTGTGTGCTGATCCGGTCCGCAGCTGTCTGGGTCCTCCCGGACAGAACCGGACTGGATCACGCTGCAGTGTGAAGCGGCCCTAACTTGTCCCCAATCATGGGAATGTAGAAATGCAGCCAAAGAGCGAGCCAAACCATTTAATTGATGATTGGATTGTTTGGTGCATTGCCCCACATAAACCGGATGTGCTGCCGATCACATTCGTTACGTCCCATACAGTATTTAGAAACAAATGAGTCCTGCACACAGAGAACAAGTCTGTAAGAACATGTTCACACCGCCAACATATTTGGAGACAAAAAGCTAAATGCGACCAAAAACAACAGTACACTGCAGTAAAAGTATTAAATGCAAGTGCAGTATAAAAAATAGTATAACAAATACAGGGTACTTAGTCTATCCGTTTTTTTGCGCAAAAAAAGTTATATCAAGCCACGTCACTAACTTCAAAGTGTACCCATCTCTGACGCGGTCCTAACTGTTGTATTAAAAAACCTGACTAGTGTGTATACTTACCAGTAAGCAGGAGCCAGCAGGACCTGTGTCTGAGATGGACTGAAGGCGACGGGGCTCTGTGTGCAGGGCCCAGAGAGGGGCGGGAACTCCATCTCTTGCAAAGCAAGAGGCAACTTAATTAGAAACAAATGAGTCCTGCACACAGAGAACAAGTCTGTAAGAACATGTTCACACCGCCAACATATTTGCTTTATAGGAGGTGTCCACAACTGAGAAACATAATATCTTCTATCACATAAATCATTGTCACAAGATTGATCAGCTGCTGCCTTCTATCATTCGGAGCAGACGTCCACCTGACATTCTATAGTATTAGATACTTGCTAGACTGTATTGTCATTTCTGGTTCACAACACCGATGTCAGCAGTGAGTTCTGCACAAAATCTATTGTGGATTTGCGATTGTAGATTTTATTTCCTATTATAGATGTGTGGAATTTACCACATTCCAAGAAACAGAAGACATTAATGTCCTAGGAATAAGGGCTATTCAATGCCAGAATTGCCTGATGCTGCAGGAGTCCCATGTATTTAGTAGCACTGCTCTGCCTAATCCTGCTCCATCTTCTTTCCGTCACTGCCTCACTTCACTGTCCTGCCTTTTCCCTCCACTCACTGCTCCTACTCTCCTCACTGCTGTCTTCTCTCCCCTCAATTCTCTGCCTTTTCCCTCCAATTTTACCCCTTCTCGGTGCCCCACCTTCATCCTCCGATCATTGCCTTCTTCCCCATCCCTTCATAACTCTGCCACTCCCTCCTATCAATGCTGCGCCTTCCTCACTGCACCACCTCACTTCTATCACTGCCCTCTTTCTCGCTCCCCTCACAAACTCTTCCCTTACTGCTCTGGCTTCTTCCTCTACACACTGCTTACATTATCTCCCTCCCGTCTCTTTCCCTCCCCGCGCTGCGCCGTCTCTTTCCCTCCCCGCGCTGCGCCGTCTCTTTCCCTCCCCGCGCTGCGGCGTCTCTTTCCCTCCCTGCGCTGCCTTCTCCCTCATACTTTCTCCTGCACCCCTTACTTTCTCTGACCTTACCTCCTCCCTGCCCCACCTTTTCCCTTCCCTCACTGCTCTGCCCTCCTGACTGTGCCACCTACTTCCCATCACCTTCCTGCCTTCTCCCTCTCCTCAATGTTCCACTTAACTCTTCACTTGTCTCTGCCTACCCCCTCAGCGCTAATCCTGCTCTTCACTGCTCTGCCTTAGTTTTCCACCCCCTCCTTTTCCCTTCTTTCACTTCTCCACCATCACCCTTGCATTCTTCCCCTTCTCCCTCCCCACACTAAATCACCTTCTCTTTCCCCTTACTGCTCTGCCTTCTCCCTCTACACCAGGGGTCTCAAACACGCGGCCCCGACACCGTGGACAGTGATTCATGCCGGCGGTCCTGTGCAGGGGGCTGCTGCGATGCCGCTGTATTACTTTTGGCCCCTTCTTTGACACTTCACTGCCGCTCGCTCTGTGCCGATGCAAGCCGCCAGCCAATGAGGTGTATGACGTCACCTGCGGGCCTCTCATTGGTTGGCGGTTTGCATAGGGCGCAGAGCGAGCGGCAGTGAAGTGTCAAAGAAGGGGCCAAAAGTAATAATACAGCGGTATCTCGGCTGCCCCCGCACAGGACCGCCGGCTAGGTTAGTTTTACAAAAGAGTGTGTGAGACTGTCTGAGTCTGAAGGCCACTTTACACACACCAACTTTTCTATCCAACTTCTGAACAGATCTCTGGTTTCAGTGAAATCATGGACACATTGCTCCATTGTACACAGCCACAAAATGGAGCAATGTGTCCATGATTTCACTGCAACAAAGAAGTTGGACAGATAAGTTGGTGTGTGTAAAGTTGCCTTGACTGTGACTGTCTGTGACTGTCTGTGACTGACTGTGACTGACTGTGACTGTGTCTGACTAAGACTAAAAAGAAGGTAGAGCAGCTTAGGGACCTCAGTACAAAAGGGGGACCAGTATGGGGACATTAGTACATTGAGCAAAAAATTCTGGTATTACTAAAAATGTCACATCCTACAAGCAATGCGGCCCCCGATAGAAAAAATTTTCTATGTGCGGCCCACCAACCCAGCTGAGTTTAAGGCCCCTGCTCTACACACTGCTTCCACCTTCTCCTCCTCTGTCTCCTCACTGTTCCGCCCTCTCCCTCCTCTGGACGCTCTGCTTTCTCCCTCTTGACCTCTCCCTACTCCGCCTTCTCTGCTCTCTTCTCACTACTCTACCTTTCTCCCTTACTTTTTCTCTGCCTTCCTCTTTGCCGCACTTCCTTCTCCCTCCTCACCTCTCTGCCCCCTCCCTTACTTCCTCTGCCTTCTCTCCCCTCACTGCTTTGCTCTCTTCCTATCTCTTATTTCCTCTCCCTGCTCCACCTTCCTCCGCTCTCCTTTCCTCTGACTTCTCACTGCTTTGCTTTCTCATGTCCCCTTACTTCCTCTTTCTTCTCCTGCCTGTTATAGCAGTGACTGTCAGGCTGCTGTACATACATAACAGTGTGGTGTAGGCAGCGCTGACTCCTGATTCCGCTGTAATCTTCTCTCTCTTCTATTGACCTTATCACAATGCAGCGGATTCCTCTGGTGTTTACATTCCAGTGTAGGATATTGGAATATATTTGCTCGGCTATTAAAGTCTGATCACCTCTGCACAATGTGCCTGAGTGTTGGATTACGCTGGGTGAAGCTTATACATGTGTATCCGCATCACCTCTATTTCTTCAGGAAACTTTTTATCATTCTTGACCCGACTTGAGGCAAAAACTAAATATTTTTTGCAACTTTCAACTTTTAACAAGTTTTTGGGCAATTTGCATTTTTTTGCTGCTTTATCTGTTTCTTAAGCTGCTAAACTGAGTGTGAAATGTGAGAATATCCGGATATTCTGTGCAGTTGTGGCTGATCGGAGCGCGGACGTATCTGGAATATTCTCACCGGACAGAACTGGAGGGAGGAATGGTGCCCTGATGACGGGAGATGTAATCTGGAGACGATTCCATCATCTGCAGGGAAGACTCTTAAGTCATCGGCTCCATATTGTGTCTCATGTGTCGCTCATCATTAACCGTTATGCTACGTCCTTGATTTCTCATTATTTCTGAGCTATTATGTCCTTTCCCAGCACTGGAAGCTGAAGTCCAAATGAAAGACAGGTCTGCCCTCCAGTGGTGATTTGGAGTATCACACCTATCCGCAGTGATACTTTATGCAGTGAGAAACTTTACATTCCAATATTTCCCTAAACCAGATCTCATACTTTGCACTGATGAGGAGCAATACCCCCAAACATATATTGTATGTGTGCACCTATGTGGAAGGGCAGGAATGACGGACACATATTTCTTTGCTCGCTGAAGCAATTAGTTTCTTACAGGGAGACACACACCTGACCTGCCCAATCATTTTTGTGCTCCGACCCCTAGTTGAGCCCTTAATGTTCCCAAATACTTTGATCATCGTTTATGGCCCCCACATATTAAGACGTCCCCACACGGCCCCCTTACCAGGGATACCAGGGCTGGACTGACCCGCTGCCAAATGCCAAACAAGTGGCGGTGACACTTTCACCAGTGATGGCATCATCACCTGCAGAGGAGCAGAAAGCGATGTGCCCCCTGCTGAGCCGCTCACCCTGGCAAAGCATCAATGCCAAGCGGGCGGGGGACGCCGGATCATTGCACCAGGTCCCCTGTGCTGTGCCAACCACAGACTGCAGGGAAGGAGCCGGGGGCAGTGTCACACACCGAGTCTGTGCACACGACTGCTATTTAAGGCAGATCTACTCTGTAAAACGCTTTACAAATCGCTAATTAAACACTAAAAGAATGACTGTCTGCCCCCGCTGCGCACAGGTTCAGTCTTTTGAGAGTTTTTTTTAACACCTTCAGCTCTTCAAAGTCGTCAAGAGATTAAAATAGGTGACCTAGCCATTGCTCAAGTGATGATAGGCCTAGTGATATAGAGACATGCTGTCTGCTCATTCACCCCTCCTCTTTACTGAAGGTGTTCATAGGGGAGCCAAGAGCAGACAGGTACCAGGCGTTAGAGTGAGCCTGCAGCCACATTGTGTACACCCACACTGACACTTGGAGCATCAGAGTGAGCCTGCAGCCACACTGTGTGCACCCACACTGACACTTGGAGCATCAGAGTGAGCCTGCAGCCACATTGTGTACACCCACACTGACACTTGGAGCATCAGAGCGAGCCTGCAGCCACACTATGTACACCCGCACTGACACCTGGAGCGTCAGAGCGAGCCTGCAACCACATTGTGTGCACCCACACTGACACTTGGAGCATCAGAGTGAGCCTGCAGCCACATTGTGTGCACCCACACTGACAGTGCGCCACAGCGAGCCTGCAGCCACACTATGTACATCCGCACTGACACCTGGAGCTGCACCCACACTGAACGTCAGAAGCTGCCTCACAGGCGCTCAATGTAAGTCTATGAGAGCCAGAACGAGGTTCTCATAGAGTTGTATTAAGTTGTGCACAAAACGCTTGAATTGCAGATCACAAATTACAGGAGACTAACAAGAGCGACACTGGAAACAGATGAAGTTATGAAGAATAAAATAATAATTATTATTATTATAAGACGGAAGAAGGTGAGTATAAGACGGGCCTTTTTTTTTGTTTGGAACAATCTCATCTTTTCATTTGCTTCATTTTTAAGTCTAATTTAGGAGTTTGCCTGCTCTTATATTTAATTAGCCACAGTGGGCAGGGATTAATAATAATAATTAATAATCTTTATATCTATAGCGCCGTATAACGGTTTAGGGAAGTTTTCACCTGATTCATCAGTTTGCAAATTTTTCCTCAATTTTTCTCTATCCTCCCTCCCCAACCCCATGGAGACCAGACATGTCTGAGTCATTTTTATGACATTTTGCAAATATACAATTTTTTCTCTAAATAGTTACAAAAACAGTTAAAAAAGAAAAGTAAAAAATACGTAATTGACTTTATGCAAAACTTATGGACCGATGAATTTGGCGCAAAAAAATCTGCAAAAATCATAAGATAAATAAAGAAAAGAGACTTGAAAAAGATGAAAATAATAAATCAGCTCAGAATCCTCCCAATCCATTTCCTTACATTTATCCTCCTCTGCCCTCTGGTGGCTATTTGGTGTCATTACATGCAGGCAATAGAAAATATGAATATAGTTGTCTTCACTCACTCTTTTTGGGTATCTCCATGTTGAATGATCCTTTAATACTTTATATTAATATTTAGGCTCCTATTATAAGTAGACATAAACTACATTGTGTAACCTTTTACTGTATATAATGTGCATAGGCTACATTACAAGATACAGCTGCATCTCATTGAATTAAAAAATCATCAAAAAGTGACTTTATCTCAGTAATTCAATCCATAAAGTGACACCCATCTATTATATAGAGTCATTACACACAGAGGGATCTATTTCATGTGTTTATTTCTGTTAATGTTGATGATTAATGAAAACCCAAAGGTCATTATTATCTCAGAAAACTAAAGTAGGGAGGATGAAGGGTCTGAGAGACAAGATATGACCTAAATAGGTATCAGAGGCTTCACCTTGTGTGGTTGTGTGAGTCACAACCACTATAAAAGCAGATCACGGCTGCTGCAGTCCCCAGCATGGAGCATATAGAGTAGGGAGGATGAAGGGTTAAACACAGCGCTGCCGTATTCCATGAGACATCAAAGGGTGAATAGAGTATTGATTTATTAGTAAACGCGTTGACTAATAAAGCAATAGTATATTCACCCTTTGATGTCTTGTGGAATACGGCAGTGCTGTGTTTAACCCTTTATCCTCCCTACTTTAATTGTCTGAGATAATGACCTATGGGTTTCCATAATCATCAACATTAACAGAAATAAACCCATGAAATAGATCCCTCTGTGTGTAATGACTCTATATAATAGATGTGTGTCACTTTATGTATTGAATTTCTCGAATAAAGTCACTTATTGATGATTTTCTCATTCATTCAGATGCTTCTGTAAATCAGCCCAGAATCCTCCCAATCCATTTCCTTACATTTATCCTCCTCTGCTCTCTGGTGGCAGTTTGCTATCATGACGTGCAGACAGCAAAATGTTAATATAGTTCTTCTCTTACTTTAGAGATTTCCATGATGAACAATTCTTTGATATTTTATATTAATATTTAGGCTCCTAATGTAAGTAGACATAAACTACAGTGTGTAACGTTTTAGTGTGTACAATATGCATTGGCCATTTCACTATATACTATGGAGTAAACATATTGTGTCCGCGCCCACTGAGCGGTGTATGGCACAGGACGCCCTATAGACAAGTTCTGGATTATCGGGGCCCAATGTTCAGTGTATACACAATATACACTGCGACCAGTGGCGTAACACGAAGCTCATGGGCCCTAAAGCGAAAGCTCCAACGGGGCCCCCATTTGTTGTAAATGTTCAATGGCAAGTAGTTTTTCTATAGGCCAAAGGGACTTTTGGGGCCCCCTAGACTCCAGGGCCCGGGTGTGATTGCAGCCCCTGCACCTGTTCTAGTTACCCCAATGACAACAACCAACAAGCCCCACAACACCAGTAAGCTCCCTAGTTTCTTCCCAGGTGTGGCTACTTTGTTATCACTCCCACCCCCTTTATATGGTCACACGATCCAGCATTCCTTGCTGGTGATTGAACTTATTCTTGGCCTGGCTACATGAGGTGTAGGTAGTTCTCTGTAGACCTGATCGTTGCCAAACCGTCTGCTGCCTTGGATTGTGGCAGCAGGTCTGAAGTTGCCTTGTTGTGTTCCCTGTCTGTCTCCCCTTCCCCTCATGTCTTGTTTATTACAATGGTCAGGACTAGTGTTCCTGCCAGCCATCTCCCTAGTGAGGGTTAATATCAGGGACAGTGAGGAACCAGGTATCCAGCTCGGCGATGGGGTGAAAGAACCTGTATAGGGATGGTAGGGAGTTCAGGACACAGTTACAGGTGAGCACAGGAGGTGTCTTTCCCAGCGAGCAGGGCCCTCCATTGTATTTGACATCCCCCCCCCAGTGTTTCCTCAGTCTGTTATTGTGAGTGGCACACTTGACATCATTGGTACTGGTATTGATACCTTAGCATCTCAGGGTGCAGTTGTATATTTTTAGCAGTATATTGCATGTTCACTTTGCACCTGTTCACATTTGTCTATTTGTATGTGCTGATCGTCACGGGTTGACTCCTGTGCAGACATATTACAGCTCTTCTTGCTTCCCTCTGCTTGATGGAGATTGAGATTTCATTTTCCAGCAGGACTTGGCCCCTGTCCACACTGACAAAAGCACCAATACCTGGTGTAGTAACCACAGTATCCCTGTGCTCGATTGGCAGCAAACTCACCTGACCTAAACCCCATAGAGAATCTATGAGAGACACCAGAGCCAACAATGCAGGCGAGCTGAAGGCTGCTGTCAAAGCAACCTGGGCCTCCATAACACCTCAGCAGCCACAGGCTGATCGCCTCCAGGCCACGCTGCATTGATGCCACAGACTGATCGCCTCCAGGCCATGCTACATTGATGCCACAGACTGATCACCTCCAGGCCATGCTACATTGATGGCACAGATTGATCGCCTCCAGGCCATGCTACATTGATGCCACAGACTGATCGCCTCCAGGCCATGCTACATTGATGCCACAGACTGATCGCCTCCAGGCCACGCCACATGCAAAAGGAGTCGAGTCACGAATGTTTTTTGCAAATACGATGTGTGAATGTGCAGCAAATGCGTCTCTCGTCGGCACACAGCCTTATTATGTAATGGCGTAATATAACAAGTCTGTGTTTTCAGCATCAAAAATGTCTAACAAAACACCAAACGCTTGTTATTACTTATCACTGAATCTCATCACAATCCTCAGAATGGCTGTCTGCTGTCCGCCCGGGATTTGCACCACATTGATGGATCTTAGGCTGTGGTCACAGTACCATTTTTCACATGCATTTTTGGAGACCTGCGTTTTCAAAAACGCATGTAAAAAACGCACCCATAGGCCCCCATGTTAAAAAACGCATGCCCTAATAGCCAAAAAGCATGTGTGACTGTCCCATGCGTTTTTGGAGCATATCCAAAAACGCATGCGTTTTTTAATAAGGGGCCTTATGGAAAACGCATGCAAAAACGCATGTACAATTAGTGCCATTCAAAAACGCATGCGTTTCCCATAGGAGCCCATGTTAAAAAAACGCATGTGTTTCCGGAAACGCATGCGTTTTTTTAACATGGGCTCCTATGGGAAACGCATGCGTTTTTGAATGGCACTAAAAGGTACTAATTGTACATGCGTTTTTGCATGCGTTTCCCATAGGAACCCATGTTATAAAAACGCATGCGTTTTCTACAAAAACGCATGCGTTTTTCAAAACGCTCAAAAAAATACTACAAGCACTATTTTTATGTGCAGATTCAAAAACGCAGCCAAAAACGCAGGGAGCCATCAGAGACCTTAAAAAACTCATGCTGACATGAAAGACGCATGTAAAAAAGCATACGTTTTTAAAAGGCACTAAAAAAACTGTGACCACAGCCTAACACTATATATATCATAAGCCACTTTTAGTGACAGGGGGGTGGGAGCAGACGATCTGACCTTGGTAGGTAAAAAACGATGAACTCAGTTTAAACAAGTCATGTGATACGAAGGGAGATTACCGCGGGTTGTATTCTGGAAACAAATTGTATCCAGGGACACCTAAGGTAGGAACTCCAGCATTATAAATACAAGCAGCGAAAGGTACTGCCATTAGCAACCCCTCCACCAACCCAAAAAGTGGGTCTCGTCTTTACCTGTACTATCTTTCTGGGGGGAGGGTATTAGTTATTAATGTGTTAAGTTCACTGTCACTTTAAACACTGATCCACACTGGATATTTTAAAATCCTTTAATAAAAGCAACAACTGCGAAATAAACCTTTCCAATTTTTTAAATATTCTATTAAAAGGGAAAGACTAAAACCATTAATCGGTGAATCTTTATATAATCTGTTCCATAATTACACATGTGGAGCAGGAATTCCCCTATTGATGATCATAACTTCATTAATTCCTGCTGGTCAAGAATACAGCTCTGTCTTTATATCTTTATATTATATATTGGAAATAGGGGCATGGGAGACAACATTATGGGAGGCAGAAAGAGACAAAGATTTCTGGTTGCTACTTCTCAGAAGACAAGATGGGGATGGAAGGGACTGCGATGGATGTAGAAGAGCAGGAGAAATTAAAGACAACGATCAGAGAGAACATCATGGGTAAGTCGCACACCTAAATGGCGCAGTGGGTACGGAAAGTATTCTGCCCCCTTTAAAATTTTCACTCTTTGTTTCATTGCAGCCATTTGGTAAATTCAAAAAAGTAAATTTTTTTCTCATTAATGTCACTCTGCACCCCATCTTCACTGATAAAAATGCAGAAATGTAGAAATTTTTGCAAATCTATTAAAAAAACAAAAACTGAAATTTCACATGGTCATAAGTATTCAGACCCTTTGCTCAGACACTCATATTTAAGTCACATACCGTCCATTTCCTTTTGATCTTCCTTGAGATGGTTCTACTCCTTCATTGGAGTCCAGCTGTGTTTAATTAAACTGATAGGACTTGACTTGGAAAGGCACACACCTGTCTATATAAGACCTCACAGCTCACAGTGCACGTCACACCAAATGAGAATCATGAGGTCAAAGGAACTGCCCAAGGAGCTCAGAGACAGAATTGTGGCAAGGCACAGATCTGGCCAAGGTTACAAAAGAATTTCTGCAGTACTCAAGGCTCCTAAGAGCACAGTGGCCACCATAATCCTTAAATTGAAGAAGTTTGGGACCCCCAGAAGTCTTCCTAGACCTGGTTGTCCAGCCAAACTGAGCAACTGTGGGATAAGAAAATTGGTGAGAGGAAAAGAAGATCCCCCAGATCCCTGTGACTGAGCTCCAGAGATGCAGGAGGGAGATGGGAGAAAGTTCCACAAAGTCACCTATCACTGCAGCCTCCACCAGTCGGGCCTTTATGGCAGAGCGACCGGCGGAAGCCTCTCCTCAGTGCAAGACATAGGAAAGCCGCATAGAGATTACAAGAAAACACATGAAGGATCCCAGACTATGAGGAATAAGATTCTCTGCTCTGATGAGATGAAGATAGAACTTTCTGGTGATAATTGTGAGCGGTGGAGAAAACCAGGCACCGCTCATCACCTGCCCAACACAATCCCAACAGTGAGACACGGTGGAGGCAGCATCATGCTATGGGGGGGGGGGTTCAGCTGCAGGGACAGGACGACTGGTTACAATTGAAGGAAACATGAATGCGGCCAAGTACAGCGATATCCTGGATGAAAACCTCTTCCAGAGCTCTGGACCTCAGACTGGGCTGAAGCTTCACCTTCCAACAAGACAATGACCCTAAGCCACAGCTAAAATAACAAAGGAGCGGCTTCACCACAACTCTGACCATTCCTGACCGGAGCCACAGCCCGGACCTAAACCCAATGGAGCATCTCTGGAGAGACCTGAGAATGGCTCCACCAACGTTCACCATCCAACCTGACGGCACTGGAGAGGATCTACAAGGAAGAATGAGAGGATCCCCAAATCCAGGGGGAAAACAGCATCATTCCCAAGAAGACTCATGGCTGTACGAGCTCCAAAGGTGCAAATACTCAATACTGAGCAAAGGGGCTGAATACTTATCACCAATACTGAGCAAAGGGGCTGAATACTTATCACCAATACTGAGCAAAGGGGCTGAATACGTATCATCAATACTGAGCAAAGGGGCTGAATACTTATCATCAATACTGAGCAAAGGGGATGAATACTTATCATCAATACTGAGCAAAGGGGCTGAATACTTATCACCAATACTGAGCAAAGGGGCTGAATACTTATCATCAATACTGAGCAAAGGGGCTGAATACTTATCACCAATACTGAGCAAAGGGGCTGAATACTTATCATCAATACTGAGCAAAGGAGCTGAATACGTATCATCAATACTGAGCAAAGGGGCTGAATACTTATGCCCATGTGATATTACAGTTTTTCTTTTTTAATAAATTTGCACTAATATCTACATTTCTGTATTTTTCAGTGTAGATGGGGCAGAGCGACATCAATGAGGAAATATGAACTTTATAGAATTTACCAAATGACTGCAATGAAACAAAGAGTGAAAAATGTAAAGGGGTCTGTACCCACCGTACATAAATGACAGGCTTCTTAAGATCTGCAGCTAGCTGAACTCATTGAGTTCACGAAGGATCTGGTCACTTGTCATGGAAGCATCATGGTGAGGTGGGTTTGATTTTTTTTTAATTGGAAATAGGAGCATATAGGAGACAACATTGTGGGAGGCAGAAAGAGACAAGATGGGGAAGGAGCTGCAATAGCCATCTGTGAAGAGCAGGACAAATTAAGGAACAACGATCTGAGAGAACATCATGGGTCACTGGATTTGTCTTTACAGTACACACCTAAATGGTGCATCTACCATGGTCACTTATATTGGTAATAATGTCTTGGTTCAGTGTTCTTTAGTAAGAATGTGTGGTGGTGTTATTCTATTGCTATGTGGTGGTAATATGTGGTCATGGTATGTCGGTATTATTGTGTTGTTTATAAAGCAACATTGTTGGTAGTATTGTTTTTATTACTATGATGCTAGTTGTTACTTGTACAGTGGTATTATTTGCTATATGCATGACTGAGTTGTCTATATGATGTTTATTTTTAGTTCTTTAGAACGGGGGAAATATATCGTTATAGACTTTAGCAAAGCCACAGGAGCCCCCGCATGCAAGCAAAAAACATATGGTTGTGGGAAGGGAAGGGGGGCCCCAAATCCAAAAGTTGCCCCTGGGCTCATAGGAGTCCAGTTACGCCTCTGCACCCAGCTATCTGAGCAGTAATGCAAGAAGCTTTAGGGTATGTGCACACTGGTCGGTTTAGTGCAGGTTTAGCAGCGGAAACCGCCGGTCGGTTTCCATGAGTTTTATGTAAATTTATGTTAATCCAAAAGCGGCTTTTGGGTTAACATTAAAACCTATGGAAACCGACGCCCGCTGTGCACACACCGGCGGTTTACACATGCTCATCCCAGCGGGTTAGCAACGAATGTGCATGTTCTATAAACCGGCCGGTTATGCAGCGGCTGCAAGCAGAATCATGTGCCGCTTCCAGCCGCTGCATAACCGCCGCCGCTAACCCGCTGTGCACCCGCCCGTCACCCGCCGCACACCCGCCGCACATACCCGACAGGAAGCCGGTGGACGGCTGCAGGGCTTCCTGTCGGGTCCGCCCAGCCGCTGCCGTCACAAACCCGGCAATGTGTGTGCACATACCCTTAAGGTGCTGTCACACAGCACGATCTGGCCAGCAATGTCGGAAGCGATGCGGGCGGTGACATCGCTCGCTGGGCTGGGCTCAGCCCAGCGAGCGATCCGCAGCAACGCTGCGGTATAGGCTGGATCGCCGCCGACATCGCTCTTATCGCAGGTCGCGATTGACAGGTTTACGGTTCTTCCCGTAAACCTGTTAACCTGCGACCAGCGATAAAACGCGGTCGCGCCGCTCGTTTACACAGCGCGACGTCGCTGATACGTCACTTTTTCGGCAATGTCGCTAGCGACGTCGCCAGGTGTGACACCACCTTTAGACCAGGGGTGGGGACTCCAGACCTCAAGGACTGCACACAGTGCAGGTGATAATATTATCACCTGTGCAATACTAAGGAAATCCTGAAATCCTGTGTGTGGTCCTTGAGGTCTGGAATCCCCACCCCACATATAGACATTGGCTTGTCTGGGCTCCCTTTTACTAATGACTATTTAAATGTGGATGGAATTGTCAAAAGCAAGATACAGTAACCCATCTAATATAATGCTAATAAAAACAAAACATTTTTCCTTCACTTCTAATAATCATACTTTGCAAAATCTGATAATATGATGAATAAATGTCAAATGAATATGATTGTATCTCTACAGTATATGCGAGAAGTGAAGCACACGTTACCTGGACGCTCAGTGACCTCTTTTCAAAAATGTTTTCTTTATTAAACAAATAAAGTACATCAACTAGTAAGAGACTTAATCGATTACAGGCTCAGTTATGAGCACATGAAAAAGATCAGGAAATCAGACATTGTAGACATAGTATGCTTGACATCAACATAGCATTATAAATTGTTCCCGTTACCTGTTTTACCTGTCAAAATAAAATGAACAGATTCATTCATTCGACATAATCAAATAACTATTAGACCCAGAAGGGCCAAGAGACAAGAGAGGGAAGAAGAAAGTTAAGAAAGAAGGGCAAGAGGTGAAAAGAGTCTAGTAAAAATTGGGAAGAAGGGGGTAATGTTAAGCGTAGAAGAAAGTAACCTAAACAATATTGACAGTGAGAAAAGGGAGAGGGGACAGAGGGAAGGGACACTAGGGGTATGGGATCAGGAAACAACCATTCTGCCTTGTCACCATATCTGAAGTACATATTGCACCTTGCCAAGAGAAGTCAGATTAGGCAGAAAGAATATCTGTGAATTCTGGGGACTCACGAAACAGAAGCCAGGCCGTCCATGTGCAAAAGTATTTACTCAACTGAGTATCAGAGTGGGCAGAAAGTTTTTCCATGCGACAGATGTGATCCATCTCATGGAGCCAGTCCATCACGGTAGGAGCTGACCTCGACTTCCACTTCCGGGATATTACAGCTCTAGTTCCGGCCAAACAGTGTCTCAACAAGCCAAGCTTAATCTCCTTGAACGCACTGAGAATCATAGATAGCAGCCCTATCTGAGTCAGGCATGGGACATGAATCCCTGATACGTGTTTGTGTACCCTAAATACATGTTGCCAAAGGGATTGTACGGGTGAGCAGTTTCACCAGACGTGGAGTAGGCTTCCTCCAGAGGCGTTGCAGCGCCAACAGACATCAGGAGTAGATGGGTAAATTCTGTGGAGCTCCTGCGGACAACGATACCATCTCGTTAACAGTTTGAAATTTGTTTCCTGTACCCTACAGGGCAGTGACATTTTGTTAGTACCCAGGAATGATTTAGCCCAGTCCAGGTCTGATGGCACTAGTTCCAGATCCCGCTCCCAGGCTGTCACATACCATATTGGATCTGGTTCAGGAGAGCAAGCCAGAATATTGTAGATCTGCGAGATGACGTGTGACAGTGTCGTGGATTGTAATAATAGGGCTTCAAAGGCGGTTTGCTCCCTAGTCAGTTCAGACGACGAGCCAAGGGATGTTATGAATGACTGTAACTGAAGATAGGCAATCCACTGGAGTCGGAAACCTGGAAATCTGTCGTGAAGGACCGTTAGAGCGGGCAGAGTGGGAGCTCCCATAAGGGTCTCACAGATTCAGGTTTTCTGGTTGGAGGACCAACTCATAAACCTCTCCACCTCGACCGCCGGCGGGAAGTCGGGGTTGTCAAAAAGTGGGGTCAAAGGGCCCACCATAGAGGAGAGGTTGAATCTGGCACGCACTCCATCCCAGACCCTGAGGAGATCTCGCGTAAGCAGCAAGTCCAAAATGACCCTGGGGCGCTTGGAAGCTACCACCCATGGAAGAGATGTTATAAGCCAGCCGGAGATATCTGCCTCCATGGTCACCCACTGTTTCATTTCAGCTCCACCAAACCAGTCTACCATTCTGGTTAAGACAGTCGCCGTGTGATAGAGATGGAAATCTGGTAGGCCTGCCTCCCCCCAGGACTTACTTCGCATCAAGAGTTTGTATGCTAGACGGGGCTTCCTTTTCCGCCAGATGAAGGACGTTGAGAGTACCCTTAGCTGAGAGAAGAAAGATTTAGGGACAGAGATAGGCACAGCCTGGAAAATGTATAACAGTTTGGGCAAAACGTCCATTTTCAGGACGTTGATCCTGCCAAACCAGGTCAAGGTCTTTACACCATACGTCTGGAGGTCATTAGATAAACGTTGTAGCATGGGTTTATGATTCAGAGTGTAGAGGAGCGAGAGGTCCGCACATAAGTGAACCCCTAGATATTTCAGGGAGCCTGAACACCAGTGGAAGGGAAAAGCGTCTTTCAACCGATTCTTATGGTCCGATGGGAGAGAGATATTCAATATCTCAGATTTTGAAACATTGACTTTAAAGTTGCTGACCTGGCTATATCGGTCGAATTCTTTCAGGACTGACGGGAGGGAAGTCTCAGGGTCAGTAATGTATAACAACAAGTCGTCAGCGTACAAAGCCAGTTTGTAGGATTTGTCGGCAATCTCTATCCCATGAATATCCGGGTTCTGCCGAATGGCGACTGCTAGATGCTCCATTACAAGTGCATACAGCAGAGGGGACAAAGGGCAGCCCTGGCTGGTCCCATTTCGAATATCAAAGGCTTTAGAGAAGGTCCCATTACACTGGACTTTGGCTGTCAGAGTAGGGTACAATGCCATCACCTTTTCTCGAAACCATCGACCGATCCCCGCCCGCTCGAGCACCGCTCCAAGGAAAGTCCAGTTCACCCTGTCGAATGCCTTCTCTGCATCGACCGATAACACAAGGGCCGGGATTTTTAATTTATTAAATGTAAGAAATTGCAAGGATTGTTTTAATAGTATTATCCCTGGCCTCTCTCCCAGGGACAAAGCCAGTAGCTTCGCATATAACTTCACATCTACATTGATCAAAGAAATCGGGCGGTAACTCGAGCAAAGGTGGGGATCAGGGGTGCACCAAGCCCCACTGCCGCCTGAGCTGTGATCACGGGGGGGGGGGTGCTGGTGGAGCCCAGCGCTGCCGCCTCTTCTGCATGCATTGGTCCCCCGGCGGGTCGCCACTGCCGCCTGAGCCGCGGCAGTGATTACCGGGCTCCTGCAGTGATTACCGGGGGGGGTGGGTGCTGGTGAAGCCCAGCGCTGCCGCCCCTTCTGCACTGGTCCCCCGGCGGGTCGCCGCTTACCTGCGGGGAGAGCGGCTGGCACCATGACCGGGGGAGGCTGTTTGCATGAGGTGCCGCCCCCTTCTGCACTGCCGCTCCCCCTGCCTCTTGCCGCCTGAATGACAGGGCTCACACTGTCCAATGGACGGTGCGGCCCTGGTGGGGATCCTTCCCGGAATTAGGGATTACCGTGATGGTCGCTTCTAGAGTTTGTTTTGGGAAGGGGTATTCTTTGGAAATAGCATTGTACACTCTGGTCAAAAAGGGAGCTAGATCTGAGGAGAATTCCTGATTAAATTTGGCAGTGAAGGCTTTTATTAGACGGGGATGAGGAAATAGCATGGGTCATCTCCTCCAGGGAGAACGGGGCGTCTAGTTCAGCACTGATAACAGGCGTAAGCATTGGGAGAGGAGTGTCAGAGAGGTACTGGTCTATCTTCTGCAGTAGTCGGGGCTCACACGATTCAGTTAGGCTCCCATGTATATTAAAAAGCGATTTCTCGAAGGTAGTCGCTATGTCAGATGGGTGATACACAGTATTCTTGTCCGCTGCCTTCACAGAAGGAATGTATGTGGTCATCAGTCTTGGATGTATAAGACGCGCTAAGGGTCCCCCGCACTTGTCGGCGAACTCGTAGTAAAACTGATGAGAGTGCTCCCGAAACCGAGTGTATCCCAGGTCAAGGGATGTTCGGAGGTCCTCTCTGAGTTTTGTCAAGGTCAGAAGTGCGTCACTGTCGAGGGAAGACTTATGTTGTAATTCAAGTTCCTGTATGCGACGTAATAGGTCATCGATATGCTTGGATTTCTCTCGGTTGATTCTCGACCCCTCCCTTATGAAAACACCACGTAGAACACATTTAAAGGCCTCCCATTGGGTCGGGAGCGGAGTAGAATCTGAGGCATGACTCCTCAGAAAATCAGAGACAGTTAATTTCACCGCTTTCTTTGCCTCCTTATCGAGGAGGAGATTGGGGTTTAGTCTCCAGTTCCAAACCCTAAGGGGGACTGTGGGTAGGGAGGAGCGTCACAAACACAGGGGCGTGATCAGACCATGTCACAGATCCAATTGAGGCCGAAGGTGACCAGTTCAGCAGGGAGTGACTCAAGAGGAAGTAGTCAATACGGCTGTGAGTGGACTTGAGAGAAGTGTGTAAAGTCTCTGTCAGTAGGGTGGAGCACGCGCCAGATATCAACAACTCAGAGGGAGTGCAAGGCAGATTTAAAAGCACTGATGTGGGAGTGGGGAATCCCCGACTTACCCGACGACGTATCGAATTTTCTGTCCAGGGGCATGTTAAAGTCTCCCCCGATGATCAGGTGCCTGTGGGCGATCGGCGACAGCTTTCGTAGGTATCGTGTACCCGTGGTTGCCTGATCCCTGTTAGGAAGATAAACATTGATAACAGTGTAGTCTTGACCAAAGAGTGAAAAATTGACAAACAGATATCTGCCATTCAGATCGATCTCCACCTCTGCCAAAGTTCCGGGGAAATTTTTATGAAAAGCAATACTCAACGCCCCTAGACCTAGAAATAGGGTTAGGAGCATGAAACCACTGATTGTAGTACTTGTTGCGGATATCGGGAACATGAGCCAGTTTAAAATGGGTTTCTTGAAGCAATAGCACCTGAACACCCATCTTAGACATGCCATATAGAACCTGGCTGCGCTTCTGAGGAGTATTGAAACCCCGTACGTTCAAGGTGGCAAACTTTATGGAGGACATGGCAATTGATTTCTCTTAAGGTTTGGGAGGGGTTAAGGGACAAGATATAGGGTAAAAAAAAGGGGGGGGGGGAAAGATGTGGAGAAGAGATGGAGGAAAATAGCAATAGAAAAAACAAGAGTAAGAGTAGTGAAAAGAATTATAAGCCTATTAACAGGATAGGCTACGCCACGTTCCTAGGACGAGGCGGAAGGACTGTAGTATATTCCGGGAAGGCGGAACAGTACAGTCGAACTTGTAACCCAAGTTTCCCTATGTGGGTAGTGACCAGCAATGAGACCTCTGGTGAGGGCCCCCAGCCAGGTACCCCCCCGCCCAGGGAACCGGCTCTACGATATCGGCTGAAAGATACAGACTAAAAAAAAAAGAACTGCAAGTAAACACAAATGCTATACATTTAACACATACGTACACATCTTCATCTCACCGACATGTTAATAAAAAGTGAACACACGGAAAGACCTTTTGTGACTCACAGAAGGAGGGGGCAACCAGAGGAGCCAGGCCCAAAGGTCACCCCTAATCGAGACCCTGAACTCGGAGTCATTGAGGGTTATCTATTTGTTTCCTTAATATCTGGCCCCTATGATGTGAGAATGGGGTCCAAACAATAACTACCGGAAGAGGATAGGTCCCCTCTGGCCAACAGTAATTCAAGAGAAAAAAGGAAAGGGGGAGAAGGGTAGTGCGTGGAAAACTGGCGGAAGGGAAAGGGGGTAGGGAAGGGGGAGACAGGGATGGGAAAGGAGGAAAGGATCAACAGTGGGGGGGGGGGAAGTAGAGGGAAATAGGCAGGGGAGGAAGGAGAGGAGGAAGAGAGAAGGACAGAGCCCAGGCCGCGTCGAGGTCACATCTGGGTAAAATTGCACGATAGGCCGATGGGCTGAAACCCATCAGGTAGAGCATCCCATCATATCTGATACACAATCTGTCCCCTCTAAAAAAAAGGAAAAAAAAGGGTGTGGGGGGAAGGGGGTGGGGTGGGAAGTGGAGGGAGATAACCACAAGGAGAACATCCAGAGATAAAGAATCCTAGTATAAAGGAAAACCAAAAAATTGGTCAGTATTTGAGGACTGAGACATCAAACAATCAGTCCGCGGCAAGGCCCTATTGTGAGAGGGTTAGAGGCTGGAAGCGTAGGCCGGTTGTGTAAGATGTAAGTGGGAGGAGGAGATTGGGGAGATGGAAGATGATACGTGGGAGCAGATTTTGGAATATATTCCTAAACTATTGTTGAGTGAGCCGGCCAGATTATCGCAGTTATTTTTGATACATAGAGTTTATAGGACCCCGGAGTTCCTGAACAGGATAGGTGTAAAGACCACGTCTGAAAGCCCAAGGTGTGGACAAGAGGGAGTGGGATTGCTGCACATGGTGTGGGAGTGTCCGAGGTTGCAGGGTGTTTGGTTGGTGGTTATTAACCTAATTGAAGTGCGGTACGGATGTAGGCTGCCAAGGAGTCCTCTGGTGTGTGTGTTGGGGTACGTGGAGGGCGTGGAGGTTCCTAATGCCCAAAAAAATCGCAGTGGAAAGGCTCCTCTATATCGCTCGGAAGGTGATAGCCAAGAGGTGGATTAAGTCGGAGCCACCCGCTAGAGCAGAATATATACAGCAAGTCAGGCATATTATCTGTACCGAGGAAAGTATTTATCGGAGGGGTGGGGCTATTAAGACTTTCGAGATACTGTGGGAACCATGCATGCGGACAAACTAAATGCGGGTATGAGGAAGGTTTGGTAGCTGGGGTACGTGGCTGACACTTTTATTGGTGGTTGGTGGGTATATAGTTTTCTTTTTATGTCTTCCATTCTGTGCTCAACCCTTGGACTATGCGGGGCCACTCCATTCCAGCACTGAAGGTATTGACAGAAACTGATACTGTTTGATTCGCAATACCTCTTTTATGAAAGGCAATTATGTAGTATCCAGGCTGTCCAGTGAGGGAGGGGGTGTTGGGGAGGGAGGGCTAGAGGGATGTTAGGTAATGGAATGGGGAGGGAAACTGTTTAAAATGGTGAATTGTTGTTGTTGTCATGATTGATGGATTGTTTCTAATAAAAATATTTGAACTAAAAAAACAAATCAGTCCGCTTTCCTCAATCGTTAATAGACACTCCGTTGGTCTACATGTAAGGCTAAACAATCATGGCATTGAAAGTTCAGTTACTGCTCGACATGACGTGGGCCAGGGGCACTCCTCCTTCTTGATCTCCGAGGCAAAGTAGCCCCCCTCCCCTCATACCCCCCTACGAAACGGGAGGTATGGATTAGAAGGCCAGTCCGGGATAGAGATTGATGGTAGAT
>JARQOC010000008.1:178546862-178581750 GCA_033576535.1 Allobates femoralis
AGATTTCGCTCTATATACTTGTACACGTCATAGGGCCACGTCACACACACAGATATCTGTGCAGATATTGTTCACAGATCTCTGGTTGCAGTGAAATCATGGATACATTGCTCCATTTGGTGGCCATATACAAAATGAACAATGTATCCCTGATTTCACTGCAACTAGAGATCTGTGACCAATATCTGCACAATTATCTGTGTGTGTGACGTGGCCCATAATCAATTCAGACGACTCTTTATTAGAAATGATCTCCGATCGTCAAAATAGGAAGCTGACCGGCGCTCTTTCACCTAACATTTCAGTCATCTTTTTACTGAAAGCTGTTAGTATTTATGACACTTTTTTACCTCAAAGCAGCAACTTTGGGTCATAAAAATCATACGATCAGCAAATAAAAAAAATCAATTTCCAGCTGCACACTGATCACGCTCACTAGACAGCGATCAGGAATAGGAATGAGCAAGCACTGCCATGCTCGGGTGATTGGGAACCGAAACAAGCAGGTCAGACGGATGTGCCTCGAATATAATGGAAGTCAATGGGATACTCAAGCATTTTTCTGAAGATCATGTACATTTCTGGAGTTTCTGTGTCTGCTCCCTTCCTCCCTCAGAGTTGCGTCTCGCTTGCCTCAGACGGCTGCTACATTCTCTGAACCTTGTAATCCTGCCCTCATGAGATCACTATGAAGCTTCACACAGTATAACGCGGTTTCAGCAGCCGCCCTCTAACATATTTCGCTCGGTATACACGTCCTAATTGATTCAGATGGCTTTTTATTAGGCCAGCTTCACACTGTGGGTGTGATCCGATCCGTGGCTGTCAGCTTGAGCCAGACAGCCCCGGACCGGATTTTGGCCCCATAGTATCCTATGGAGCCGGATGGCTGCTCTCTGCCATCCGGTTTCCATCTCTCCGGGAGAATCCGGGAGAATTCAGATTTTTCTCACGGACACAAAAACGTTGCTTGCAACTTTTTTGTGTCCAAGGATAAAAATCTCCCCTAATTGCCTTTTCCCGGATTCGCCCGGATCCTCCCGGATCCGGGGCAATCTGGCACTCCCTAACATGGGAACCTATGGGGCCGGATTGCCCCGATCCGGGAGGATCCGGGAGCCGGACACCTGCGGCTGCACACTGGACCGGAGGGCATATTAGCCCTTTGTTTCTTTGTGCTGATCTGGTCCAGGGCTATCAGGTTTACCCTGACAGCCACGGATCGACTCACACCCGCCGTGTGAAGCTGGCCTTAGAAGTAATCACCGATCGTCAAAGTATAAAGTTGATCAGTGCTCGTTCACCTAATATTTCACTTATCCTTTGTCCAAAACCTGTTACTGCCCGTGGCATGTTTTTTGCATTAGAGCGGCGACTTTGGGTCATAAAAAGTAATGTGATCAGCAAATAAAAAATCAATTTCCAGTTGAACACTAATCATGCTCAGACAGCGATAAGGAATAGGAATGAGCAAGCACTACCATTGCTCGGGTGCTCAGTACTCAAGACAAGCAGGTCAGACGGACACAACTCGAGTATAATGTAAGTCAATGGAGAACTCGAGCATTTTTCCAGAAGATCATGTAAATTTGTGAACTTTCAGTGTCTGCTTCCCTCCTTCAGAGAATTGCATCTTGCTTGCCTCAGATGGCTGCTAAGTTCTCTGAACATTGTCATCCTGCCCTACAGGGTATACAGTGTAACCCGTTTCAGCAGCCGCCCTCTCACAGATTTCGTTTCATATACACATACTAATCGATGCAGGTGACTTTTTATACGAATGATCACCGATCGTCGAAATAGGAAGCTGCTCATTCACCCAACATTTCACTCTTTCTTTTGTCCGAAAACTGTTACTGTCCGCAGCATGTTTGTTTGTTTTTCCCTCAGAGCCGCGACTTTTGGTCAGGAAAAATCATGCGATCAGCAAATGAAAAATCAATTTCCAGCTGCATACTGATCATGCTCACTAGACAGCGATCAGGAATAGTGATAAGCAAGCACTACCATGCTCGGTCAGTATAAAGGAAGTCAATGGGAAACTGAAGAATTTTTCTGGAAGATCTGGAAAAATTCTTGAGTTTCCCATTGACTTCCA
Source organism: Allobates femoralis (assembly GCA_033576535.1). Classification (NCBI taxonomy): domain Eukaryota; kingdom Metazoa; phylum Chordata; class Amphibia; order Anura; family Aromobatidae; genus Allobates; species Allobates femoralis. Next base: position 178,548,961 of record JARQOC010000008.1, read on the forward strand.
CTATACTCAGTACTCAAGTTGAATCCGTCCAAACTGCTCATTTCGAGTACCCGAGCGTGATAGTGCTCACTCTCAGACTGGCAGACTCCACTGTAAAAATGTAGGACCTGTACCCATATATTACAACAAACACTCCACATACCCAACACAAAACAGGAATAAAAGATATCTGACATCTTCTCATGTACATCTTGATGTCTGTTGGTTGAATGATAGTTCGGACGATTGTTCGGCCAACAGCCATCTCAGCTGACTCTCCCATACATATATGGGTATTTCTGTGTTCTCTATGAGAAAGATGCATGCTGACAAGTTGGTCGGTGACTTATTGGTCGGTGAGAGAACAGTCCGAGATTGTAGATTCCTTATCAACATCCCTCTTGACCATCAGTTGACCTGCATTCTCTATATATATTAGGGCCCTTTCACATCAGCGTTTTTTGAAATTTGCGGCAGATGCGGTGAAAAAACCGCATCTGCCGCGATTACCGCATACCGGCTGCACTTGCGGCGCGGTTGCGGTAAACGCCATGCAAAGTATAGGCGTTCTTGCGGCAGGTGCGGCCGCGAAAAAAAACGCGGCTGACTGCGGTTTGTTTCGCGGCCGCACCTGCCGCAAGTGCAAAACCGCACTTGCCGCAAGTACGCCTATACTTTGCATGGCGTTTACCGCAACCGCGCCGCAAGTGCAGCCGGTATGCGGTAATCTCGGCAGATGCGGTTTTTTCACCGCATCTGCCGCGAATTTCAAAAAACGCTGATGTGAAAGGGCCCTTAGACCATCGGCTGAACCTATCAATATTGGCAGGTTCACCTAACATTATTCTAATGTATACTGGAGCCTTAAGTCATCTGTACTACCTTTCCATTTGTAACAAAAAAATACTATTTTACTATGTTGGCTTATCTTTAGGAGGCATCACCCCATCCACCCCATAAACAATAGCCCTTATGTGTATGGAATCTTGGCCCTATAATTATGGTCTCTATGTTTATGTGGGATGTATGATGATAAGTAGAATGCTGTGCATGGGGGCTCCAGAATGGGGCATTACATGACAATAAATTATAGTCTAAGGCGTAGGTCCCCAACGTTTCTGACCTTGAGAGCCACATTCAGCTCTTAGAGAGGGGGTAACAAGTCACATCCAGCTTTTGCTTTCTCACAGTAGCCCCAATTACCGAAATAGTGACAACGAAAGTGTTTCCATAGAAATCACACCGAGGCAGTACACCAAGATCCAGGGGTTCCTACTGTACCCCCATTCAGATCTGCTATTTGATGGGCTACACACAATAGTCACCATCTGGAGACCTGCTCTTCATAGCTGTTTGCTAGACCAGGTACTAATGTAAAATGCTGAAAGAAAGTCGTGAGCCACACATCACGGACCCGCGAGCCAATGTGGCTCCTGAGCTACAGGTTGGGGACCCCTAGTCTATGGGCGCCTGTATACTGATCACACATACACTGATTATATACAGTTGGCTGAATGTTAGTTATTGTAATGCTGAACAGATCTCCCACAGGTAACTGCTCACAGATGGTATATACTGTATATCAGGGGTCCCCAACATGGAGCTACATGTGGCACGTGCAGGGCCGCACCGTCCATTGGACAAGGTGAGCCCTGTCATTCAGGCGGCAGCCGGCAGGGGGAGCGGCAGTGCAGAAGGGGGCGGTGCCTCATGCACGCAGCCTCCCCCTGTCATGGCGCCGGCCGCTCACACCCGCGCGCACCGCAGGTAGGCGGCGCGACCCTGGGGGAGGCACAGAAGGGGGGGCAGCGCTGCCCACGGCTCATCAGCACCCTCCCCCCCCCGGTACTCACGGCCGCGGCCGGCAATGACTGCCGGTGCCGCGGCCCAGGCGGCTCAGGCGGCAGAGGGGGCGGCAGTGCTGGGCTCCACCAGCAACCCCCCCCCCCCCGTAATCGGTGCCGCGGCTCAGGCGGCAGAGGGGCTTGGTGCACCCCTGGGCACGTGGGCCCATGATGTGCGGCTCGCAGATGTCTTCCAGCTTGTTGCATTAGCATCAGGTCTAGCAAACAACTATGAAGAGCAGATCTCCAGATGGTGTCTTTTGTGAGTAGAAGAGCAGATCTGGATGGGGGTAAGATATAAACCCCTGGATCTTGGTATATTGCTCCGGCGTGGAGAAGCTTTGGCTGCCATTACACCAAAAATGGGGGCTCTGGGTGTCACTAATGTGAGGGGGCAGATGCTGGATGTGGGTCTCAAGGTCAGAAATGTTGGGGACCTCTGTATATGTAGTTACCGTTCCCTTTTATACCACATATGTGTTCAACCAAATCTGACCTGTGTTTCCATTATACAGCAGTACTTGATTAATGCGTTGATATTTGATTACTGCTCAATGTGACTGACCTATGCGCGGATGCCTGCTCGCCAGCTGTACTGATAGATGCTGACAGCTTTGATGGACAGGCCCAGCAGTACTGTCTGACACTTTCATCATGTATTGCGTGCAGCATGTCAGAGATCATGACATTGGATCTCTGGCTTGGAGATGCATTATTTTGTTTCCATCAACATACAATGTTATAGTTTGTGTGCTTAGCTTTGTATTACATCATCACAAGGGAGGTTTTAAAGGGTCAATCTGTCACACATTGATTGCTTTGCAGTCCATGTGTAATGCTGCTATATATTTAATTCAGAGTAAATTTCCTTTGGTTCATCTGGGGTTAATACTAGAATCTGCTGTTGTCTGTATGTGGCTCTGCATGTGCAGATGCAGGTGGGGGTGTCAGATCATTCAGTTCTCCACTCACAGCCTTTAAGTAGTTCCACTTTCTTCCACCAGGTGTTGCTGATAGAGTCTAGTTTCTACTAGTATCCTGTGCAGTGAAGACGTGCATGCTGGTGCTGCTGCTGTTCCCTTACTTAGGAGTTGCTGTATTTTCCCAGTCTGTGGGTGCAGGTAGGGGCTTTTAGCCTAGGGCTTATCAGAAGCATAGGGCAAGGATGGTGACCCTGACTTCCTCACCTTCTGAAGTACCTCTGGGAGTAGAGTGAGCCAAGAACCCCCAGTATATGGGTCAGACTAGCTCCCCTGAACACCTTAGCCCATTTTACCATCCTGCTTCCTTACCGATATACCATTCTCCGTGACACAATCCTATAAACACTGATTATATTGTGGTTTGGTGGTGGGTGTGGCCAGTAATATAATAGTTTCAATGGTGTTGGGATAGTGTGCATCTTAAAATAATCTTCTAAATGAGTCAAATCCTAAGGTCTCTTCTTCCGGACAAATGTTACAACCGCAGAACATACATGGGGTATTTATAAAAGAAAAGGAGGCTTCCAACATTGCCATAGTTAACCAAAAGAATCAAAAGTGGTATAAAGGAAAATGATTTATTGTTCATACGTCTCAAAGCTTGTGTGCTTCTTCAGGACAAATCATATTACAATCACAGAACACACATGGTTCTTTTTTCCTGGATTTACGAGTAGCAAACAATATGAGGCAAGTGTTTATATAGGACTAGAATATGAATGAAATGATTCAATAGTGATCATTACATCATAACAGTGAACGTCGTGCACCGTGTTCACACAAATATCAACTGTAGGTGTCATCAATGTTCAAATCCCATAAGTGATACTATTTATTTTAAATACCGTACATGAATTCATAAAGCATTGTACAAACATTTCTATTGATACTGTACAAAAAATGCTATCAAATTAGTGAAGCAAAACATTTTTCAATAATCCCGAATATGTATTCGATCCAATGCTTCAAGTGCTACTGAACTATTTCCTTGGAACACTATGAACCCTATTTTGGACTTGAATTTCCACTCCTACTTTGTGCTGGTCATAGAAGAGCGAGGAGGAAGACCAGCAACCCAATGGCTTAATACAATCAAGAAGACCGCAGAGAAGATGCTGGGGGACAAATCTAGGCTTGGAGAAAACCCTGGTGGACCCATCTAGGCTTGGAGAAGGCCCTGGTGGACCCATCTAGGCTTGGAGAAGGCCCTGGTGGACCTATTTAGGATTGAACAAAATCCTGGTAGACCTATCTAGGCTTGGAGAAGACCCTGGTGGATTTATCTAGGCTAAGAGAAAATTCTGTGGGATCTATCTAGGCTTGGAGAAGACACTAGTAGACCTATCTAGGCTTGGAGAAGAACCTATTGGACCTATCTAGGCTTGGACAAGACCCTGTTGGACCATACTAGGCTTGGAGAAGATTCTGGTTGACCTATCTAGGCTTAGAGAAGACCCTAATGGACCAATCTAGGCTTTGACTAGACCTTGGTGGACCTATCTAAGCTTGGAGAAGACCCTAGTGGATCTATCTAGGCTTAGAGAAGATACTGGTGGACCTATCTAGGCTTAGAGAAGACCCTAGTGAACCTATTTAGGCTTGGAGTAGACCCTATTGGACCTATCTAGGCTTGGACAAGACCCTGTTGGACCTGTCCAGGCTTGGAGAAGATTCTGGTTTACCTATCTAGGCTTTTAGAAGACTCTGGTAGACCTATCTAAGTTTGGAGAAGACCATGGTCGACTTATTTAGGCTTGGAGAAAATCCTGGTGGACCTCTCTAGGCTTGGAGAAGACTCTGGTAGACCTATCTAAGTTTGGAGAAGACCCTGGTAGACCTAACTAGGCTTGGTGAAGACCCTGGTGGACCTATCTAGGCTTAGAGAAGGTCCTGGTGGACTTATCTAGACTGCACAAGATCAATCTTTCTACAGGGCAATCACCCATAAAGTCGCCATGGCTCAAGATCAAGCTGAAGGCCAATAAAATAAGATGTATAAAACTTGTGTCGGTCAAACCGCTCAATTAGCAAAAGATCTACATGTACTTTACACAATTTTCAAAGTTGAATGTAAATTTTTGTTTGTCTATACGATTTAATGCCCGATAACCAAGAGTCTTTGGACAATCTGCCCATTCACATTACAGAATTACTGTGAATGATGGGTCGTTAATAGTGATGAGCGAATACTGCAATGATTGAGTGCTCAGAGCTCGAACTCAGAAGGTCTGACGCTTGGAGAGGTTCAACTCGAAAAATGAATATAATGGAAGTCAATGGAAAACTCAAGCATTTTTCCATAAGAGACTCCCATTGACTAGTAGTAAACTTGGCGCTCGAGTCAAGCCCATCTGAGCGCCCGACCTGCTCGTTTCAAGCACCGAGCACTCGAGTGTTGCAGCGCTCACTCATCATAGTCGTTAATATTAGAACCTGACGGATTATCGGTCTGTGTAAATGTATCTGTAGTAAAACACACAGGTGAAAGCCTGAGATGAGCACAGTAATAGGGGTACAGTAATCCGGTCTAGGTGTGCAGGTCTAATTGGGGTCACCATTTTCACGGCAGATTCCCGCTAATCAGTTGTGTGAATAGTTAAAGGAAACTTGTCGGCATGTTTTGTACACATGAGGCTCGAATGTAGCAGTCAGGAAAAATCTAACATAAAATCCATATGCAAATCAGGCTGGAAGTCACTGGGGAGACGGGCTGTCAATGTTTTTGGACTGCGTCTACCAACTAGTGGTAAAAACTATAAGGCTACATTCACACGAGACCCCACTGCTCCGCTAGTGTCCCATTTTGTACTGATCCACTAATGCAGTGACGTTCTGTCCCAGCCAAGTCAATAGATTTCACAATTCTGCATTCACACTCTGCACTTTTTACTGATCCGTTCTTGGGCTCAAGAATGGATCCATATACCTCCGTCCCTTCTTCTATCTGGCACCTTCTCTCTACCTGCTATGCTTTCTCTTTTTCTCTGAAAGTTTTCTTTTTTTTTAGGTTTGAACATTAAGGTCTACAGACTTAAAACTGGTGCCACTTAAAGGAAAACTTTCAGGTCAAAATTTAATATCTAACTGCTATCATTTTCTAATTCCTCACTCTAAACTCTCTCCATTGATGTATTTCTTTTATTTATATTTCCCTCCTATCTTCTGTAAACTTCAAATAAAGAGATTCATTCCACCTATTCAATCACAGTGAATGATCCACTCCTCTGCTGTCCACTCCCCGTAGCATGAATATGCATGTCACATATTCACATCACATTACTGTAAAGGACATCAGTGGGGGAGGGGGCTGTATCCCCCTCTCTGTTCTCTGTGTTTGCAGCATCACAAGAGGTCAAATAGAACACAGAAACTGTCACAGCAGGGATACCTGCTTACAGAAACAAATGGAGTCTAGATAAGGCAGATGTGTAAAAGCTCTCTCCCTCCATGTCTTCAACAGAACAGAAGCTATTGAATCCTGACACAGCACTGAGAGCATAGGGAGGAGGGAGGAGAGAGCTGCTGAGAGGGAGTGCATAATTACATGACAGTTTATACAGCAGCCGGACTATTGCTGTTTGCTTATAATGGAGAGGACTAATCCAGGAGCTCCCTACAGGGTCTGACAATGCCGATAACATGGAAATTATAAAGGGTAGAATAACGATTTTACATGTTTTTAAAAGGTCTGCCCAGGCCCTATTCAAGGGTAATATTAGTATCATACTGAAAAATGATCTGACAATGTCCCTTTTAGGCACCCCACAAGCCGCTATCATAGCAGCCTTTTTGGAAGTGACACCAAGGCAGGCAATTCTTGTGTATATTGTTATTTGGCTCAGTCTTCATGTTTTCTTTATCTTGTGCCTGTTATTGTAATGCGTTATATAACTTCTTGAATAAAGTTAAATTCATAAAAAAAAAAAAGGATCCGTAAAAACAATGAGCATGTCAATTATTGGGCGTTATTTATCAGCTCTTTTTACTCACCTCGCCGTGCTCTGCCGGTGATTTCCGGCGATGTTCTCATCCCGAGAGGCCGCAGGACCTGTGGGAGGACCTGGCACTGCACCATGTGACCGGGTGACATCACACAGTCACACACGCAGGTCCTAAAGGCACTAACACTGCGGCCACCGGGAATGAGAACATCGCTGGAGATCACCGTGGGAGCGAGGGGAGGTGAGGAATTAACGCAGCAGCATTCACACACAGAAGGCTGCACTTTGTGAGGATCCTGAGGTTTCTGCACCAAAGACACAAAACACAGCAAAAACGCTGTGTGTGACTGGTGCCTGAGCAAAACTGTAAAAGACATAAAATTGCACTATGAATATTGTTTCATAATAATATAAAAACATATTAGTGTAAAACACTACAGGCAGGGGCGTAACTACAAAAGGTGCAGGAGTTGTAATCGCACCTGGAGCCTAGGGGGCTCCAAAAGTCCCTTTGGCCTATAAAAAAAGACTACTGCTATTAAAGATTTGCAATAATTGGGGGCCCCGTATGGGTTTTTGCATCGAGGCCCATGATCTTCAAGTTACTCCATTGACTACAGGAGCATACTGTGTCCAGGTTCTCATTATTTATAACTCTCCCATGGGTGTATTTAATTAGGTTAATTTGATTACAGAGTTTTAATGGATTTAGCTGTATGGGAATCCTAAATTGCAGTATGCCATTATACATTAATCTGGTCCTCTAATCCTGAATTCAGTATGAGAAATGTCTCATAAAATGCTCAACTGAACAGTTATTGATTTTAGAGGGGAATTTCGGGGAGATACATTTTCTTGTACTATCCCTGTCCTCCTCCATGATGAAGCAGAGCTGGGCACTGCAGCTCTAGGATCTATAGATCACTTATAAATCAATAAAATCATATCTGCTCCTCAGCTCTCACCCCTCCCTCAGGGGACAGAGACATTCAGCCTCATGATGCAGTAGTGACAGGAGGTGTCAGGGGCGTGACCCCTGGGGCTCCAGAATCATCTTACATTCTCGCCCCTCATATTTCTGTATAGACGGGGGCGTGGTAATGGGCGTGGTCACCGGCCCCATAGTCACTCTACAATCCTGCCCCTGATATCCCATCCTATGTAATGTATAAACAGGGGTGTTCTCCCTTCAAATAGCAATCATGTCACTAAGCAGATATAAATACATGCTGTGATCTTCTGCTGTACAATGATATAATGGTGTATAGTGTGTACTGTCATGTATCAGGCTAGGAGCAGAGGCAAAGCACTGCATTGATTGATTCAGTACTGCCATGGTCTCCCTCCCCCATATCACCTTGGTAGCTTCCTATCCCCTGACACTTTAGCACTATGCATGACTGAATGTCTCTGTCCCCTGAGGGAGGGGTGAGAGCTGAGGAGCAGATATGATTTTATTGATTTATAAGTGACTAACAACAGGTACAGGTGTTACAATTGCACCAGGGCCCTGCAGCCTAGGGGGGCCCCAAAAAGTCTCTTTGGCTTATAGAAAAAGACTATTGCTATTAGTTAGTTAGTATAATTGGGGGCCCAGTTGGAGCTTTCACATCGGGGCCAATGCACTTTAAGTTACGCCACTGACAATATATATACTTTCTAATTTGATTTCCTGATTATTTTTCTTTTTTACAAGTTTACAGCAGACAAGGAGACATTAAAGATGTGTAATTGAGTTATGGGGAAAAGGTTTGTGTCCAGTTGTGGTTTGGGAGTTACCTACCTCCTCCATTGTGAGTGTCGCCATCCTTTGTTGTTGCCTCCAGCTGTATATTGGAGGTGTTACTTTCATTGGAATCTCATCTCAAATGTTAATAAGACGTCTGTGGACCCTTCCCAAAGAGTTTCTGTCTATTGTGGAGACTCAGTGACCAGATTGAAAACTAAAACCAAATATAAATCAGAGGATGAGACTGAAAAAGTGATGAAACCCCATTCTCATTAAAGTTGAGATCTATCGGCAGTGGAAAAATAGCTCCTATGTCCTATGTCAATTGGGTTTAGATGTAATTGACAGTCAGGGTGGCTTCACACCACGTTTTTTGGGATCCTGCTCTATCCGTTTTGAAAAGGACAGATCAAGATCCGTTTTTGCCTCCCCTATGGTGCCAAATTGGTCATACATGGTCATCCCATACTAGATTACTTTTGCACTGTTTTCTGTAATTAATACTTATCAGACAGTCTGACATATATTCTCCCATCATTCAATATAACCTCTTTTATATGGAGTTAAGGCCCCGTTACACCTAACGATGTCCCAGGGGTCCGACCAACGATGTGGATCACTGCCACGTTGTGAACTGATCGCTGGTGAGCTGTCACACAGGCAGACTCACCAGCGATCAGGACCAGCGAGAACACTGGTATCCAGGGTAAACATCGGGTAACTATGCATAGCGCGGCGCTTAGTTACCCACTGTTTGCCATGGTTACCATCTCCCAGCGCTTGCTGTGCGGCGCTGGGAGATCATTCATTGTTGGTGTCCCTCTGTCACACGCGCCGATGCTGGCTGCACAGCGAGAGACCAACAATAAATTTATGGTCCATGTCATTTACCAACGACCAACAATCATCAAACTTATCGTTGGTTGTTGGTATATGTCACACACAACGATGTCGTTACGATGACCAAACTGGTGACATTGCAACGATATCGTTAACGATACTGTAGCGTGTAACGGGGCCTTTAGTTAAAGGGGCTGTCCACAACTTTATCATTGATGGCCTATCCAATAGAGATGAGCGGACCCATGGATGTTAGCGTTCTGCCATTCGGCCACAGAACCCTACCTTGACCCAAACCTCATCTGAAGTCATTGATTGGGCAGTCCGGCTCTCCACCTTCATACAGCCAGCCATAAACAAAGCTCTTCTGGGGGAGGGAGGGGGAGGTTTTGTCATTTTATTACATTCTGTAATACATCCAATTACGCTGATTTTACCCCCAGTGCAGCCATTCAAACACTGCCAGCAGGTCGCACTGTGCCGAACACCGAGTGTACCCGAGCACCGAGTGTACCCGAGCACAGTGATGCAGATGCGCTCTAGTGATTTGCATATGTAAAGCCTCTGAATTCGGACACAGATTTTTTTTTGTAAAGTCCGTGTTTGGTACAAATGCCGAACTTTAGAGTTCAGATTGCTCATCCACAGTCATCGATAATATCTGATGTGTGGGGATGTAACATCCAGCACTCCCTCCGATCAGCTGTTCTCAATGTCAGCAATGGCTGGAGCTGCGTCAGCTGTATAGTGGCCACGGCCGGTTACTGCACATATGCCTCCTATTCAAATCAATTGGGGGGTGTATAGTACCCGGCTGTGGCCACGTATCCATCCTAACTGGGCAGTTCTGCCAGCCCTGACAACATCTGGTCAGCAGGGGTACTGGTTGTCACTCCCCCACCGATTAGACATTAATGACATCCTATGAAGTCGTGGACAACCTCTTTCACCTGTAGATTCAATGCAATCCTTGGATTGGGGAAATTATTATCTTTATATTCACTTTAAGGATCCTTTTAATGGGAGATCAGCCTGTGCTTCAAAGTAGCGTGGCCATTGGCCATCACAGTTGGCGCAGCCTCTCTGTATGACCTTACATGCAATCGTCAATTTAATCCTCTCTCCTTATTGTCGGCAGCACATCCCCTGTGTGTATGAGGGGAATTTACTACCCATAAATTATCTATTTTTTTATTTAAACATAAAAAATAGGATAAGCAACTCATGAGAATATTATAATTTGCCACTGATCGCTTTACAACCAATTTGCAGATAATGGTTTCCTTGTGTAAAGCGTCTTTACAGTCAGAGGATCCAGACACAAATGTCTCATGCTTTGAAAGGAATAAACAACCCGACTATAGCATCACTGTTTAGCAATTCTTTTCATAGGTAAACTAGTGCCTGATCTGCATTTCAAGAGATTAGGCCGGACCCTTTGTCTTTAGCATTTTCATACTATTTAGATAAAACAGGATAACAAATGGACGGCAACAAATCTGGATCTCACCAATAGACTGTATAGAATATAGATCTCCAATAGACTGTATAGAATATAGATCTCCCAATAGACTGTATAGAATATAGATCTCCCAATAGACTGTATAGAATATAGATCTCCCCAATAGACTGTATAGAATATAGATCTCCCAATAGACTGTATAGAATATAGATCTCACCATAGATATACACCGGGTGTCTCACATAGTGATTCCGCCTTCCCACCATTCCCGAAATAACGACACAATCATTCCTAGATGGATTAATAATAATAATAATAATTTATTTTTATAGTGCCAACATATTCCACAGCACTTTACAATGTCAAGGGACATGTATAGACAAATGTAGTCAATACAGAGTAACAAAAAAAATTCAACAGATACCGGAGGAGCGAGGGCCTGACCACAAGCTACCAAGGGCGTAACTACAATAGGTGTAGGGATTGCAATCACACCGGGCCCTGGAGCCTTTGGGGGCCCCTAAAAGTCCCTTTTGGCCTATAAAAAAAGACTATTGGTATGAAAGATTTGCAATAATTGGGGGCCCCGTTTGAGCTTTTGCATCGGGGCCCAGGAGCTTCAAGTTACTCCACTGAAAGCTACAATCTATGAAATGGGTTGAAACAGGTCGGTCACAGTTTATTATAGTTTAATGAGTAGAGAAGGGCAATTAATACTTTATAACAGGTTCATCACCAAGAGCCCTGTCCATGAGAGCCGGCCAATGAGTGATTACATAACCTGAGCCCTTCTCAACATTTTCAGCTGTGACTTATTATTGTTATCAAAGGTTTTTGTTTTTTTTAATTACCAATACAATTGCTATACCAATATAAAACATCTTCAACCAGTGGCGGACCTTCAGCCCGGCGGGCCCTGGTGCAGCTTTAGGTGAGGAGCGGGGGGCTTCCCTCAGTTATCCTGCTCTCCTCTGACATAGGGTCACGGGGGACCCCCTACAGGTGCTTGAGGGGCCCCCTACCCGGTCGGGGCCCTGGTGCAGCTGAACCAGCTACACCATGGTAGGTCCGCCCCTGTCTTCAACTATATAAGTGAGTGAGGGTGGGACAATCGCTTCCAGGGATCCGCAGGCGGCAAAGCGAGAGCAGCCGGCCTAGGGCATTGGAATTTAACCCTATAGGTGTGACTGGACGCCCTTTCTTCTTTGATCCCATTGGCTAATTGGTGGCCAAATCATTGCCTCACCTGGGGAGGGGTGGAAAGAGGCAAGGTGGCACTGCACTGTATCTTCCCATAGCCTTGGCTAGGTGGCACCACAGACTGAGGAACGTTCCTTATTTAGTTCCCTGCCTGCCACTATATAGCTGCAGAAAGAAAGCCTGCACGCCACGTCCAGATCTCATTCATCTATTGCGGCTAAGCAAAATTTACCAAACTGAATAAGAGATGTGAAGCCAAAGACTGTGCTGAACGCTGACATCATTACTGTAGGGCTTAAATATTAATGATCCTGAGCGGATCGGAGCATGTGAGACATTTCACATCTTCAGCTGAATGATCAGCCATTGTCCGCGTCATTGATTACATCCTATTGTGCTTCCCGTTATCACAAATAGTGATGACGTCATTTCACTGATTCACTTATGCCTCAATCGACTTCCAATCACTAGCGGAGTCTTTCCTGTAAACCATCACATTCAGGGCTCCCAACTCCTCATCTTTCTTCTACTGTTCTCTACTTTGGTCATTGTTGGCTAGTGATGGCTACCACTAACCATTGTTCATTCATTTGCAAGTGTATAATGTATTCATCTGGAAAATTTACAAAAGAATGTGTTAGAGTAGAATGAGAAGAGCTGACACTTTATCAAGGTATCAAGATGTAGAATATTGGTCAGGACAAGTAAATGTGATTACCTGTAGACCATTCCCCTACCCCACCTCAGTGTATATTGACCACCCAAAACCCATCAACAGCCCCTAAATCTGTACTTCCACTACCGCCAGCTGACCGCATACATGTAATCATATCACATAACTGGATTATCCCGGGTTTAGTCATGTTGATGGCAGACACTAAACTTCATCAGATTGACTACACATAAGCTGATCAGCGGGAGCTTAATGGCCTGTTCAGACAGAGCGGATAGAGATCATTGTGCGCAGAATGTTTGATAATAGAATATTGTAGATGATTAGGAATGACAGCACTCACCAAAGGCAAATCATCAGCTTTTAATGCATAGTGAACACTTCAGTACACGGGTAAGGGTGATCTGACCGGAGGTAAAGGGAGGGAGAGGACGACAAGGTGCCGTAAAGGACGACGACTGTTTTGTGCTTTTGCACTTCAATAGGTCCAACCCGTGCAATAGCACGAAACGATTGTCGTTGGCACCTTGTCGTCCTCTGCCTCCCTTCACCTCTGCTCAGATGACCCTTACCCATGTACTGAAGTGTTCACTATGAATTTTAAAGCTGATGATTTGCCTTCGATGAGTGCTCTTATTCTTATTCATAATAATATAATATGTATTCATTTATATAGCACTATTAATTCCACAGTACTTTACATACATTTGCAACACTGTCCCCATTGGGGCTCACAATCTAAATATCCTATCTGTATCTACTCATTGTGAAGCGCCCTGGCCCTGGGTTTCCGGATTGTGCACCTGAGACAACAACAGCTTTCACTTAATGAGATGTCAGCGGTGAGTGATTTTGCAGATAATTTGAGCAGGTTTTAGTGCCTGTACGACTTGTCCATTTCAATTATATTACTTGTGATAGAATATTGTTGTTCTTAGCAGTACATCACAATTGATTGGGTCACGAACTATGGTTTATAAGCCGACTATACATTAGTGCACCCAGCGAACAACCAAGGGCTGTCACACTGTAGGGGGGAGTCAGCTTTATTCCCATTGCACAAGGAAACACTAAAGGCGATGGGAGGAAACTGAGTGGGAGGAGACAAGAGTCATTACACACAGACTGATCTATTTCAATTGTATATTTCCATAAATGTTGATGATTATGGCTTACAGCCAATCAAAACCCAAAGGTCTCAGATAATTAAAGTAGGGAGGATGAAGGGTCTGAGAGATAAAATATGACCTAAATAGGTATCAGAGGCTTCACCTTGTGTGGTTGTGAGAGTCACAACCACTATAAAAGCAGATCACGGCTGCTGCAGTAGAGTAGGGAGGATGAAGGGTTAAACACTGCGCTGCCGTATTCCACCAGACATCAAAGAGGGAATATAATATTGACTTATTACTCAATGTGTTTCAGGGCTCCCTGGCCTCTTCCTCAGAACAGATATCATATTACCATGTTTAGGGTGTTTCATAAAGCCCTGAAACGCGTTGACTAATAAATCAATATTATATTCATACTTGATGTCTGGTGGAATACGGCAGCGCGGTGTTTAAGCCTTCTCATCCTCCCTACTTTAATTTTCTGAGATAATGACCTTTGGGCTTTCATTAATCATCAACATTAACAGAAATAAACACATGAAATAGATCCCTCTGTGTGTAATGACTCTATATAATAGATGTGTGTCACTTTATGGATTGAATGACTGAAATAAATTAACTTTTTGCTGATATTCTAATTCATTGAGATGCTCCTGTAAATCATATTTTTCATTGATTATTGTGTCTGGTTGCTATGGCGACAATAGTACGCAGCGAGACCACGGAGGTCTAAAATATTAAGATCTGAATGTCATAAAGAAGACAATTAGGATTCATCAGGTTTTATGATATTTGGTGGAGGGTAAACCAGATATTTATTTGGGTAAAAGTCAGGGTGGAAGTTTAGTCTTATGTTCACCATAGGGTTTATCAAGTGACCTATCATTTAGGTAGGATTGGACGAACAACCTCACTGATCAGTATAAAGTATGGGATCTGATCTGGCTGTATGAGGGGCTACGATGAGCTAAGGGGTTCTGATCTGGCATAAATCCTAAATCATATTGAAAGGCTTGTTCGAGTTAAAGGGACTCTGTCACTAGGTTTTTGCCATCTCATCTGAGAGCAGCATAATGTAGAGACAGAGATCCTGATTCCAGCGATGTATCACTTACTGAGCTGCTCAGTGTAGTTTTGATTAAATCACTGTAAAATCAGATGGAGATTATCATTACAGACCTACCCATATAGTCCAGTCATATGTAGAAGCTGCCAAATCTGCCGTAGAGAAAACAGTCATTTTATCAAAATGACAGCAAGCAGCTCAGTAAGTGACACATCGCTGGAATCAGGGTCTCTGTCTCTACATTATGCTGCTCTCAGATGGGATGGCAAAAACCTGGTGACAGTGTCCCTTTAATTTTGACTTTTAGGATTGTTTCTCCCAATAGGTGGCGCTAGAGTTCGTCTATTTACTCCCTGAATAGACCATTGACAATGTAGAGTATATGCCATTCATCTCTCATTAAACTGAATGGTAGATTAGATATCAGCAGTATGTGGTATCGATCACTACACAATGGATGAGGCTGTTGGGTCACGCCACGTACACTGTTTACATGTTTGGTGATCCCTGGTGTCAGACATCTACCCATCTTATATTGATCTATCTCAAAAATATTTCATCAATATGTAAATTACCGAAACCCCTTCATTATTGATGAGAACATTGATCACCTGGTTGTCAGCTACAGTAATGATTTCTTACATGATGTATCTATAACGTTCATTGTAGCAAGTCAATGTGATCATTTTGGAGCGGTGCATCTGTCCTTTCTATAGTTTTCTTGTGGTGACACACAGTAGGCGTGTTATGACGTTATGGATTGTCCATAATTAGGGTTACAGTCTGTGTCCCGTCCTATCCTGCAGTTCACAGACAGCACCGGTCACTGTGTCAGGCCCCTCACATGTCCGTATATCCAGGACACATGGATGTTACACGTACCCATGACAATGTATGGTGCTATTCACATGTATAAGTCCAGGAGTCCAGGAAAAAGACATACAGCACATGGATGACATCAGTTTAACATTGCAAAGTATAGGAGAAGTTTTGTCATTTAATTTTCTTTATCTATACCGGAAAAACACGGGTGGCTCAATGATGACACATAGATAACATGCGGATGACAGATGGATAACACTCAGATAACACAAGGATGACACACAGATAACATGGATGACACACGGATAGCGCACAGATGACACATGGATAACATAGTGATGACACACGGATGTCACACTGTTAACACATGGATTACACACGGATGAGACATATAATATACAGATGACACATGAATGACACTAATAACACATGAATTACACACGGATGACACATATAACAGATAACACAGATGACACACAGATAACACAGGGATGACACACAGATGACACATGGATGACACACAGATAACACATGGAAGACACACAGATGACACATGGATGACACACAGATAACACATGGAAGACACACAGATGACACACAGATGACACAAGGATGACACACAGATGACACATGGATGACACACAGATAACACATGGAAGACACACAGATAACACAGGGATGACACACAGATGATACATGGATGACACGGATGACACACAGATTACACATAGATGACACAGGGATGACACACAGATGACACATGGATGACACAGGGATGACAAAAGGATGACACACAGATGAGGCATTGATGACACATAGATGACACATGGATGACACAGTTAACACATGGATGACACACAGATGACACATGGATGACACACAGATGACACATGGAAGACACAGGGATAACACACAGATAACATAGGGCTGACACACAGATGACACACAGATGACACACATATGACACAGGAATGACACACAGATGACACACAGGTGACACACAGATAACACACAGATGACACATAGATGACACATGGATGACACACAGATGACACATAGATGACACACAGATGACACAGGAATCACACACAGATGACACACAGATGGCACATATATGACACACGAATGACACACAGATAACACAGGGATGACACACAGATAAAACAGGGATGACACACAGACAACACAGGGATGACACACAGATGACACATGGATGACACAGGGGTGACACACAGATGACACACAGATGACACACAGATGACACACAGATGACGCACAGATAACACAGGGATGACACATGGATGACACAGGGGTGACACACAGATGACACACAGATGACGCACAGATAACACAGGGATGACACACAGATGACACACAGATAACACAGGGATGACACACAGATGACACACAGATGACGCACAGATAACACAGGGATGACACATGGATGACACAGGGGTGACACACAGATGACACACAGATGACGCACAGATAACACAGGGATGACACACAG
Organism: Allobates femoralis; assembly: GCA_033576535.1. Taxonomy (NCBI): domain Eukaryota; kingdom Metazoa; phylum Chordata; class Amphibia; order Anura; family Aromobatidae; genus Allobates; species Allobates femoralis. The sequence goes on from JARQOC010000008.1 coordinate 178,566,122, forward strand.
ATGACACACAGATGACACATAGATGACGCAATGATTGAACACAGTGTAACACGTCCTTTTCTTTTTCTCCCTGGACATCTATTATATAATCACGAATGGGTTTTTTGCCCCTTTTGAGACCGCTCTCGCTGCGAGTCAGCGTGGTCATGTGGATACGAACGAAGCATTGGCCGCGCAGCGGCCATTGCGAGCAGCTCTAAGGCGACTCGCTATGCCCGCGCAGCGGGCATGGCGAGTCGCCTTAGCAGTGCGAAGCATTGGCCGCGAAGCGGCCATTGCGAGTCAGAGACTCGCACTGCTAGAATCCCGATGCATTGTGCATCGGGCACCCATCTAGTACTGTATAACTAGTAATCTTTATCCAGGATCCAGCATACACTATTTCTCCCTGTGCCTCTTTCCCGCAGATCTCCCCTGTATATTCTCTGAAATATTGTGTATGAAGATACAGATTTTTAATCTCACAAATGATCACTGAGTTTTCTGGAATTCTTTTGGATCTTCACCCTCCAGTATATTCCTGTATTGTGTCAGTATCATCACACTATGACGTTTCTTTGATGTATTTGCCACGTTTGCCGGGCAGTCGGCTGAGGGCAACATTTTTTATTTTTTTGTTAATTCATCATTTGCCTCAAACTTGAAATAGAGTAATATGTCCTGTAGTAGATTTCATTATTTATTTCGCTCTGGGTGTACAGTAAAGGCAATCTTCCAGGAGAGGGCAGCACACCCCAGACCGGGGGAGCGATGATCGACTGTAATCAAAAGTGAAAAACGCCACCTGTGATGTGAAGACGATCCTAAGCAATTCCACATAAAACGATCATTCTCACTGGCGAAATAAAAAATAAAGTATAGTAATGCTGAACTCTGGTGAGAATAACGCATCCTACGTCATTCACACACAGCGTGCTTCATTACGCTCCGGCACACACGCACTTCTCTCTGCGTTGCTTAGAGCAGAACAAAGTACTGTAATGGGCAGGCTCGGGGAAAGGTCAAAGAACACCTGCGCATGTGTATTACGAGGAAGAAAATGTCACAATGCCCACCAATTAATCCAGTAAAGTCCATTCGTTTGCTTTAATGATGCAAGAGGAGGCTTCACTGCTCCCCGCCAGCCCCACGGGTCTTACCCCCAAGCCCCCACTGCTAGTGTAAACAACTCCATGACCACGTGGACTTAACAATTAATGTTTTTTCCTCTGCAAAGGGAAATGCCCGGCCTCGCCCTCCACCTGAGCCGATCACACCCACTTCTTCCACATACTACAGGTATGCCAGGAAACCAAACCTCCTGGAATGACTCATTTAGGTGTTTATGAGAAGGTCAGACTCAGGAACAAGATCATTGCAACATGGAAATCACTGAGCTAAAGTCCTGTGAGACGCCTAGAGGTGGATCTATGGCGGCCGTCACACACTGCGCGTTTGTGGACAACATCATTAGTGAGGTGTCACATGTATAGATAACGTTCAGGACACAGCAGCGATATCACACAACCAGCGATTGATGCTTGTCAATGATGTGAATAGGGGAAATCGGTCAGGAGATCGTTATCGCGGAGTCACACAGAACGATGCAGCAGATTGGAGGATCGACATCGTCTGATATGGGGTCTGGTTCCCATATCTGTATATAACGATCTGACCTCTTATCGGTAGTCACATCATGCTGTCACACGCAACGACGTTGTAGGAGCGATGCCAAATCAGGCACCTTCCAGCAATATGTTTGCATATATCGTAGCGTGTGACGCCCGCCTAAGTATGATATTAGGACTGGACTCCAGTCTCTCTATCTATCTATCTATCTATCTATCTATCTATCTATCGCGGCCGTCACACGCAACGATTTCTTGCCCGATATCGTTTAAGCGATCTCCTTTTTGATCACTTAAGCGATATCGGGCAAGAAATCGTTGCGTGTAATCAAGCGATTTACGATGGTAAATCGCTTGATCGTGACATCGCTGATCTGAGGTTCGGTTCTCAGATCTAGCGATGAACGATTTCACGATCTCCTTCATCGTGGTGTATGACACCACGATGAACCATCTCCCAGCGCAGAGCCTATGCTGGGAGATGGTAACTATGGTACACGTTGGGTAACTAAGCGACGCGCGGCCCTAGTTACCCGATGTGTACCATAGTTACCAGCGAGATCGCGGCTCCACATCGCTGGTGAGTCTGTCTGTGTGACATCTCACCAGCGATGTGAACGATATTGTAAGCGATCGCGCGTGCACGTGATCGCTTACAATATCGCAAGAGATATCTGTGCGTGTGACGGCCGCCTATCTATCAACAATGATAGCAGAAGCAGCGTGTATAGCTGGTTTTTTTGGAGTGCAAAGCGTCCCAGGGCTCCTTCCAGCCCCTATAATAGATATAGTTCATAAGAGGGTCACATCACTTCTTTCTCAAGCAAGGGTTGTTTAATCCAGCTGGATAAAGAGCTGGTTTAGCTCGAAACGTCGCCATGTATGCCTGAGCTGGATTAAACAACCCTTGCTTGAGAAAGAAGTGCTGTGACCCTCTTATGAACTGTATCTATCTATCTATCTATCTATCTATCTATCTATCTATCTATCTATCTACAGTTTAAAAATGGGTCACAGCACTTCCTTCCAATGCAATAGATGTTTATTCCAGCCTGGCACAGATGGCAACGTTTCGAGCCTGTCAGCTCTTTTTCCAGCAACCACATTACAATTAAAGCAGTCTTTTATGCACCTTTGGCTAATTACATCACTTCCTTGCATACAATTTACATAAATTCATTTCCATAATAATACCCATCACCTAATTCATAATCCAATAAGTAAACAATGTGACAGTGCTTCATTTACTACAGTGATCAGAGGTTCACACTCCTTAATCCTATGTATTTAATCCTTTTATGCTGAGATAATACAGCTCTATACAGTATTAAATCCATTTGTTCTTACTATTCATCGGCTGTGTGCCTTTATTTTACAGTATTACATTGTTAGGGAGCGTTAATACACCAAGTAGTGAAGGGCGTATTGGACCTCATAAGTACAAGGTGCTACGTGGAACCTATTAACTCAACCAACGAAAAAAACGTATAATGCACCAAAATAACAGGTATAGGAGAATTGTTCAGTTGCAAGTAAAAATCTTCATTTTATTACATTTAAAAAACAACAGACAAAATCCATAACCAGTAAATACATAGAAGGAGGGTGCAGACAAGCTAGGAGACAGAACGAACTCTGTGCCTCAAGGTTCAGCAACCATCTGTAATGTAATTCACAACCGGGGCACAATGCATAACAAGAGTAACGGGTTTATACAGAAATACAATCCAATACATAAAAACCATGATCATATAAATAGCATTACATTGTTAAAAGGAGTGTACACTGTAACCCAATGAATCTTACATGGTACTGCAGCTGAGGTAGATGGGAACCTACACAGAGTGAGTGGAGAGGCACAGAGTGTCAGAGCCCCGACACATGTGTTTCCCTGTTTTCTTCAGGGGGCCGTGGTGGGGTGTGTGAAGTGAGACCGGTATATATGGGCGTCCCTACTGGATGCAGCTGTGGCTTATTGAGTGGCGCATGCCCGCCCCCTTACCTCGTATCAGAGGTGACTGTGATAGCGGTCGCAGGTGAGGATCCGGAGAGGGAAACTTCCCAATGACGTCTTGTAACTCCGGGGCCCCGCCCACCGCGACCGCGTCACAGTCACATGATCGGGCCGGTTGGCGCATGCGCACTAAGCCAAGCAAAGGAAGGAATGATAACGCTGCTGATGGTGCCGTGAAAGGGTAATTAACCCTTCACTAGGCACTATATCAGCGGTCTGAATAGTATTCCTGGCTATGTGACCATCCTTTACCTAATACATCACCTGGAGGGGGAACATGCAAAAATATTTGTTTATAGCACATGACATTGTCACACACACAACAGTATGCTGATTTACAGCCATCAAAGTGCTTCATCCAGGGCATAGGTGGTAACAGGTCCTGGAGGCATACAGTTCTAACTGTCACATCCATTGTGCGACTCAGTCTGTGGTTGCATGTTTTCCACTTCCAACAAGGGGAGCCCACAATTCCGGAATCCAGATATATATAAACTAAAAGTGGAAATAAAAACACACACATATTAAAATACCATACTGACAATAGGGACAGTTCTCAAAGGAGAAAAAGAACAGAACAGCTCAATAAAAATAGGATAATTTAGAAACATAGAGATGGGGAACAAGGGAAAATTTACAAGGGGCATGGGGGAAGGGGGCAGCCACACGGTCCCTCTACTGAAGAGCCGATATACACACAAAGTGAATACTATCACCAAAAGTCTAGTTCAAATAACCTGTAGATCGCACTTATCCAGAGACTCGCAGACCACAGCCGTTAGACCCATTTAAAGCGCCATGATAGTAGATATCACTTTCACATATCACAGATTCTTTCTAAAGAAAAAGTATATGGGGGAAGCCCATTCATCTCGGGGGGATGACTAGAAGGGGTAGCTATTGCTGCCAGATTCAATGGCAGCAAAAGATGACTCAAGCAAGTGTAGTGTACCAAAAGACTTGCAACCGTGTTCACGGAACAGCGGAATGTACCTATCTCTACAGCTCAGAAAGACTCAACAGAGTTCGCTCTGATCAAGGGCAAAATGCCGTGCTGTGTGGCAAAAACCAATATCTATTAATATATATGTATATACACGTAGATGTACAGGGGATGCCACCTGCACGCGCCATCATGCATATAGGTATATACAAGGGGGTATTAGCATCTTAGGGTGGAGTGGGTCATGAGCATGTTCCTGGGGACGGAAGTTACAGGAACGGAGAGAACGTTAACCGTTCATTGAGCCCATTTGGCGACAGAGTCCCCAGCCTGTGAATCCAGCGGCATTCCAATTTGGCCAGAGTCTTTTTTAGATCTCCACCTCGTATCCCCAAATGAACTTGGTCTATGCCGCGAACTCTAAGGCTGGAGGGATCACACTGGTGATGTAATTTAAAATGTCTCGGGATGGTTCTCAGAGTGGTCAAGTCATCCACCTTTACTGCCCCCTCAATCCCCTTCACATGCTCACGGACCCTTCTCCGCAACTCCCTTGATGTCAACCCTACATATACAAGGTTACAGCTGCATGTGGCATAGTAAATTACCCCCATGCTGCTGCATGAGATATACCGCCTAATCTCAAAGTTCTTTTTTCCGTCAGCACTAGCAAAGTGTGTGGCTCTAATGATATTTCTACATGATAGGCAGGATCCACATGGATAACACCCCCATTTCGGCTTTCCCGTGTTAAATGGAAAGACCGAATTACGCACGTAATGACTATGAACAAGGGTGTCACGTAGACTCCTGCCCCTCCTTGCTGTCATTAGTGGACGATCCGGGATATAATCCCGTAGGACTGGATCACTTTTGAGAACTTGCCAGTGTCTGTTGAGAATGCCTCTGATAGCGTGCCATTGATTATTATACGTCGAAATGAACCTCACCACGGGTTTGTCAGTTTTTTCCTCCGGGGTTTTAGAGCACAATAAGGTGTTTCTTGGGGTCGCTCTTGCTCTCCTATAGCCTTTTTTAATGCTTCGATTGCTATACCCTCTGTCCACAAAACGCTCCCGCATGTCCGCTGCGCATAATTCGAAGTCGATATCATTTGAACAAATCCGTTTTAGACGTAAAAATTGTCCAATTGGGATTGCCGCGATAGTCGACCCCGTATGCGCAGACGATGCATGCAGCAGCGCGTTTACAGAGGTCTCCTTCCTGAATATGCTCGTCCCAACATCGCCCCCCATCTGAATAGTGATTTTAATATCCAAGAATTCGATAGTCCTTGGATGATGTTTATATGTGAGGGCGATGTTGAGACTGTTGCAATTCAGGGAGGAGACAAACCTCTCCAATTCGGCGACGGTTCCACCCCAGAGAATCAATATATCATCTATATAACGGATCCAGCACTGCGCATGGGCCACGGCCGGCACCCCGCCGCCGAACACCTCCCGCTCCCACCATCCGAGGAAGAGGTTAGCGTACGACGGGGCACAGGCCGCGCCCATCGCAGTGCCCCGTTTCTGGAGGTAGAACCAGTCGCCGAAGAGAAAGAAGTTGTGTGTAAGCACATACTCCAGCAGAGTCAGGACCAGGGAGCAGAGGTGTGCATCCAAATTGCTCATTTCCAGGAAGAATTTTACTGCACATAACCCGTGGTGATGCTCTATACACGTATACAGGGACTCCACGTCAATGGCTACCAGCGACACCCCACCCTCCAAATTCAAACCATCCAGACGCCTCAGGACGTCCGTAGTGTCTCTGACATAGGAGGGGAGTGTCTCCACTAATGGATGTAGATAGAATTCGATGAATTTACATGTCATGTCACATAGCCCTCCTATGCCAGAGACAATCGGACGCCCCGGCGGAGTCTGAGGATTTTTATGAATCTTAGGTAATAAATAGAAGGTGGGGATCACCGGTGCCCTGACGAGGAGACCATCGAGAATTTTCTTTGTAATAGTACCCTGTTCAAAGGCATTCTCAAGGACACTGGCAAGTTCAACTGAAAACCTACCTAAAGGATTTGAGGGAAGACGCTCGTAATACGCCTTATTTCTCAATTGACGCATTACTTCCCGCTCATACATGTCCGAAGGCCACAGTACCACGTTTCCACCCTTATCGGCCGGCTTGATAATTACATCTTCAGGTCGGTCAACTCCCGTAACGCCGTTCTTTGTTTATAGGAAAGATTCCCTTTCACTTTACTGATATCCAATTGTTTTAGATCATTCAACACCAATGTGTTGAATATCTCGATCTGGGGACATACTGATAAGGGGGGAAACGTGGTTGACCTCGGACATATGTTTTTTGGGAACATACCTGTCTTAGATGAACGTGATTCATCCTCAAGCTCCTCCAGCGCCATCTGCACATCTGTCTCAGAGTAGGATGCTGGTTCCGTGGTTATGGTGGATATAGACTGCCGCTTTGAGTGTAATTTGTGAAGAGTCAATTTCCTCAGAAACAGGCTTAGGTCTTTGGCTACAATAAAAGAGTCAAAATTAGCACTCGGGACAAAGGTGAGGCCAAGGCTTAGCACCTCCTTCTGGGATTTCGTTAATACATGTTTTGTTAAATTAATTACCTCTAAAAGGTTTTTATTTTTGTTATTATTAATCCCAGAGTATGGTGATATCTGGCCTTTTGGTCTTACCTTTGTCTCCCTGTTTCTGGCGGATTCTGCCCTTGTTTGTGGGCGGCTGCCTCCCTCCTCACCACCTGAAATCTCCTCCTCTAGTGATGATACTGATGACGCTGGTGGTCCTAACGGTTGAGGATCAGCTGGTTTGGTGGGCTTGTTTTTTCCGGTACTACCTCGCCACTTGTATACTCGACCACTTCTAAAGTCATTCACATCCCGTTGATATTTTTTAGATTTGGTTTCCAAAATCTCTTTCTCCCATTTGGTGAATTCACGATCAAGCATATCATTCATTTTAGTCTGCTCATCCTGGGTCAGCTGCGTCATGAGGGTCTCCTGGATCTTTGCAATCTCTGACTCTAAGTCAGATATTGATTTCTCATTATGTGCAATCAACAACTCCATGAAGTTATGAGAACATGTGGTAGCAACCTCCTCCCATGCCTCCTTGAAGTCCTCCTCAATAGTGTTGAATGTTGTATCACAGTCACCTCTGATACGAGGTAAGGGGGCGGGCATGCGCCACTCAATAAGCCACAGCTGCATCCAGTAGGGACGCCCATATATACCGGTCTCACTTCACACACCCCACCACGGCCCCCTGAAGAAAACAGGGAAACACATGTGTCGGGGCTCTGACACTCTGTGCCTCTCCACTCACTCTGTGTAGGTTCCCATCTACCTCAGCTGCAGTACCATGTAAGATTCATTGGGTTACAGTGTACACTCCTTTTAACAATGTAATGCTATTTATATGATCATGGTTTTTATGTATTGGATTGTATTTCTGTATAAACCCGTTACTCTTGTTATGCATTGTGCCCCGGTTGTGAATTACATTACAGATGGTTGCTGAACCTTGAGGCACAGAGTTCGTTCTGTCTCCTAGCTTGTCTGCACCCTCCTTCTATGTATTTACTGGTTATGGATTTTGTCTGTTGTTTTTTAAATGTAATAAAATGAAGATTTTTACTTGCAACTGAACAATTCTCCTATACCTGTTATTTTGGTGCATTATACGTTTTTTTCGTTGGTTGAATTGTTAGGGAGCGGCTTACCGGGTTCCTGTACTACGGCATGTGCTTGTCGGCGTCCCGGAAGCCTGGCGTGTGTATTTCACTCGGCCCCCACCTTTGCGAGTGTGCGTGCCGCGTCATGCGTGCGCGTCGACGTCAAAGCGTCCGCGCATGCGCATTTCTCAATCTCCGTCATTCTCCATCTTTGTTGGGGCTTTTCTCAATCTCGGCAAGCCAATATTGTATGTATTGTATCTTGCCTGTTTTAAAAGGTGCTCAGTGCTTCTAAAGTGCATAGATTCTTTATATTAAAGTGCTTTTGCATTAAGTATTATGTTTTATTGTGCAAACTAGCTTAAGGTGACCTTCTTTTATAAAGGACGCTCTCAGGGTTAAATTCAATTCTATATTAACCCCCTCCTTACCCACCCTGGGATTCTGACTATTTCATATGGCTCTAATCGAGCCTCCATCATTAACCCTTCCCAAATAGGGGGCGATATAGGGGTAATCCTGATTTTCTGTTTTCCTCTTATTTTCTTATTCTGGTCACTATGTGGCAATGTGTTCATTATACTAATATTAACTAAGATTCTTTATTCATAATAAATATCTCTAAAAAAGGTGCTAAAAAGGGGTCTTTAAAATAAGACCTCACAAAGATGGATACCCGATTAGTGCGCCATGTTGTTTGTAATTACCATACAGTGCTCCCTGTATTGCCGCTCCCATTCCTTCAACACTGTGTGGACTCTATCAGCATTTTTGTGACCTCCTTCTGATTCCCGTTTCTTCATATTTTTCTATAAAACAATTCAGAAAAATTTAGGTAAACCTTTTAGAAAAATTAGTATTAATTTCTGTGTCAACATAAAATTTATGTTAAAATCCAAGCGTGGTTAAAATGTATACGATCTATTATGATAGAGCCTCCGATCCTACTATTCAAAGGGCAACTCCTAACTTATACTCTACATTTAGACCACCTGGTTTCAAAGTCCCTAATTTCTTTATCCATTTCAGTTCCTGTATCCTTAATTGTTTCTCACGGTCACCTCCTCTCCTCATCGGTGGTATTCCATCTATTACTCTAACTCTTAAATCCCACTCTTCATGCCCTGCCTCCGTGAAATGTTTCGACACTGGCAAATTCATTATCTTCTTCCTGATGCTATACCTATGCTGGCTCATCCTGATTCTCAACTCCAAAGTGGTCTCACCTACATAATATTCTCTGCATGGGCACTCCAACAGGTATACTACGTGATCGGAGGCACACGTAAAAAATTGTTGAATTCTGTATGTCCTTCCTTTAACTTCATAAGAGTTGCCCTTTTTCATCAGTGGGCAATTGACACATCCTATGCATGGGTAATTCCCTGTTCTTGTTATGCCCGTCAGCGTGGTCTGTCGCTTAAAAGATCCCACATCCGACTGTACTAGGCGATCTTTCAGGCTCCGACCCCTTCTATAAGAGAAGAGGGGTGGTTCCTTAAATTCCCTTACTTCCGGCAAGCCATTGCTAAGAATTTGCCAGTTTCTTTTTATTGCCTGAGTTATCTCCCTGGACTCTTCACCAAAAGTTGTTACCACTGGTAATCTCCAACTTTTCCTCTGGGTGGTTCTCTCTCTGCTACGTTGGTTCCTACTTTTTCTTAGGACTTCCTCTGGGTAACCCCTATCTCTAAACTTGTCCATCAACTTAACTACTGCTTCCTCCCTTTTCTCCTCATTACTAACAATACGTCTTACTCGTTTGACTTGTCCTATGGGTATGGCCCTCTTCATCTCAATGGGATGGTTACTGTCAAAACGCAACAACCTGTTCCTGTCTGTTGGTTTCACATGTAAAGTAGTGCTTAACTTCCCTCCTTCCAGTTCAACATTCACATCGAGAAACTGTATCTCCGTTTCTGAATAAACCATAGTGAACTTGATACTGGTGTCCACCGTGTTGAGGTACTTATAAAAGTCCTCGAGCTCTTCTACATCACCTCTCCATATAAGGAATACATCATCTATGTATCTCCACCACTCCCGGACATTCCGGAAGTGGTGGGATACATAGACGTGCTCCTCTTCAAGCACCGCCATGGTGACCCCGGCGTACGCACATGCCATATGAGCCCCCATGGCGGTGCCTTTCAACTGTTTGTAGTAGGTGTCCCCAAACAAGAAATAATTTGACCGCAAACATATCTCCAACAGATCAATTATCAATTTTTTACTATCCTGGCCATATTGCGTATTTTCCATCATCATCCTTACTGCTCTGATTCCCTTATTATGCTCAATTGATGTATATAATGAGACTACATCGAAGGACACCAGTATGTCTCCCATGCCCACTTCCAAATTTCTCAATTTCTCCAGAAAATGTCCCGTATCACGGATGTAAGACCTTGCTGACTTTGCTAGTGGGTTCAGTATTTTGTCTAACAGGATTCCTACATTATTAAATACAGAGTCTACACCCGACACTATAGGTCTCCCTGGTGGGTTTTCGATCGATTTGTGGATTTTTGGGACAATGTAAAGTACAGGTGTCCTCGGGCTATCCACTATTAAATAGTCCAGTAATTCCTGGTCTATCAACCCTCCTAACTTAGCTTCTTCCAAGACTGTTTTAATGCTTTTCTGTATCTCGAACTTTGGATCTCTGGTCAATTTCTGGTATACCTCCTCGTCTCTCAGTTGTCTCATGACCTCTGCTACATATTTCCCCTTGTCCATGACGACGACTGCTCCCCCTTTATCTGCGGGTTTGACCACTAGGTCGCCGTCATGGACAAGTTCCTGCAGTGCCTCATATTCACCTTTCTTCACATTAGGGTGTCTGAAGGATCTCTGACTACTCCGTTGTATGGCATCTAAATCTCTCTTAACTGCTGATATGAATGTTTCTATTGCCGGTATTACTTCAACTGGGGTAAAATCACTCCTCTTAAACAGTGAAAACTCTTTCAATGTCAGCTCGCTTTCCCTCGGTCTAGGTCTTATCTCTCTCCCATGAAACCAATGCTTCAGTTTTACCAATCGGAACATTCTGGCCATATCAACATCTAACTGGAACCAGTCCACATGCGTATTGATATTAAAACTCAGTCCTTTGTTAAGCATATCAGTTTGAGCTGCACTCAGAGTCTTTTCAGATATATTTACCACCAATTCGGGTTTCGTTTTCTGTTGCTCCTCAGTCCTGACCTCTGTTTCTCTCTCTTTCTTCTGGCTCCTTCTGTGGCGGACTCCTCCTCTTCTTCTTCTTGTGACCTGTCCGTCTCTGGATGGAATGGAATCAAATTCATTAACATGCTTAGTACGATAATAACATAGTCTTTTCCGCTTTAAACCACCTTTCTTCGGCCATTTATCCTTCTGCCAATTGTAAACTAATCCCGTCTGATAGTCTTCGCTGTCTCTCGCCCATTTTTGGCGTTTCGTCTCTTCTAGATCTTTTTTTACCTTTTCGGTTCTCAAACGTATTAGTTCTTTGAACTTTTGGAAGTCATCATCTTTTACCAACAATTTAATCTGTGTCTCCATATCTTTGTTCTCCTGTCCTATTTTCTGTACCTCCTCCTGCAAATACTCCATGTTGAGGAGCATCACATCCATCGCATACTTGTTTGACATCATAGCGAACTTGCTACAGTACACCGCATCATTCACAAACAGGGTTGGCCGTATGTTTGACCTCAATCCCCTCGGGATCCTTTTGGCCCTATAGTACTGGCCCATCATCATGAGATGCAATTCCATAGAAATCATACGTTTACACCCATTTTCATATTTCCTTTTGAGGTTGTTAACTGAAGGGACACTCAAAAAATCAACTTCCCCTTCCATTCCTTTTAGGATTCGCTCCTCATCTTCAACCGTATACACTAATGTGCCTGGTTCCATATTAATGGTGGAACACTGCTAAGCTCATCCTGATTCTCAACTCCAAAGTGGTCTCACCTACATAATATTCTCTGCATGGGCACTCCAACAGGTATACTACGTGATCGGAGGCACACGTAAAAAATTGTTGAATTCTGTATGTCCTTCCTTTAACTTCATAAGAGTTGCCCTTTTTCATCAGTGGGCAATTGACACATCCTATGCATGGGTAATTCCCTGTTCTTGTTATGCCCGTCAGCGTGGTCTGTCGCTTAAAAGATCCCACATCCGACTGTACTAGGCGATCTTTCAGGCTCCGACCCCTTCTATAAGAGAAGAGGGGTGGTTCCTTAAATTCCCTTACTTCCGGCAAGCCAGCTGGAAGGAGCCTCAGGGATGCTTTGCACTCTACATAATACCAGCATAACACGCTGCTCCTTACTTTGTTCATTTATCTATCTATCTATGGATCTCTCTATCTATCTATCTATCTATCTATCTATCTATCTATCTATCTATCTATCTATCTATCTATCTATCTATCTAGAGTTCTGCCTGTGCAGTAATGGAGTTGTTATAATCTTACACTGTTGCATAAATCGTGTTGCAATAGAAGCTAATATTAAATGCCTTTTGCACAATTCCTTCCACTAATTCTCATTCATTCAATAATCACAATGTACGGCTCCCGTATTCACAACTCTCCGGTGAACCTGTCACCTGATCCGGGTCTTGTACCCCGTGTGACCCTATTACCTACATTCACATCCACCCGTCATCTCCTTTCTCTTACGTAATGTTTCAGACAGGAAGCGATTAGTGTCAAGAATTAACATAAACATAAGAAACAATATCAATACAAAGATTCCAGCAAATCATCATCACTGATCACAGACGGGACGAGGCTGAGCGAGGAGTCTACCCGGCAACAGGTGACGAGCGGCAGCCGGGCTGGTGATTGGCTGTGTGAGTGTGGAGGGTGATAGGCGTGCTGAGTGTGGAGGGTGATAGGCGTGTTGAGTGTGGTGCAGCCGTAGGTTCTCCTAGTGCTATACATACAGCAGTGCCGGACTCCAGGCCCCGTCACACACAGGCGGTGCCCTGACATGATGTAGAGGACACCCGGACGGCATTACATTATTATTATTAGCTGCTCTGGGTCCGTACATAGGTATGACCGCTCTCCCGGTTATCACACGGCTGCTCCCGGGCTGTAGAGTTACCTACATAGCAGCTCCTTAGACTGGTTATAGGGGAGCTCCCTGACTAAGGCGCCCTATAGAGTCCTCACTCCGAACTGTGCAGACTGGACATGCCACCGCACCGGTCATCCCGGGACAGGCTCTGCACCCTGGCGCTAGTGCTCCCCCTGCTGGCCACACTGGGGCTTTGTGGTAAGTGACATCTGCAGGTGTATTATTGTATAGTTCTATGGGAAGAATCATTACAAGTAATAACTTACTGTATATAGAATTTTTTATTTATATAATTTTTCATCAGTTTTTCATCTGTAGCTGGTCACAGTTACTACACGACTGCTAGAAACAAATACATTAGTTTTGTTCCTGACTGTGAACAATATTGTTAACATTGCATTCTTGTCTGTTATATTTATGGAGCAGAGCAGGGGCGTAACTAGAACAGGTGCAGGGGTTGCAATTGCACCCGGGCCCTGGAGCCTAAAGGGCCTCAAAAGTCCCATTGGCCTATAGAGAAACACTATTACTATTAAAGATTTACAATAATTGAGGGCCCCGATTTAGCTTTCACATCGGGACCCATAAGCTTCAAATTACCCCACTGTGACAGAGCCACAAGCGATGCCCTAAATGCCCTAAATACAGAGAGATGCAGCAACTGAATCTATCTCACCCCTTAGGCAATGCAGATGAATGGAGAATTCCTTTTAGTTCCCTTGTTTAGCTCTATGGAGGTATTCAGAGCCAGTAATATATTCCTTACATTAAATGCAATCTTTGATACCCTTTTAGCTGAGACCTGAGGGTTAAAACTTTTGTTTAAAATTGAACAGTTCTTGTAAAAAACAACCAACTTTTTTAATTTTCTATCTTTTTGGGGCCCGGGGGATCAGATGGCCGTATAACATATAATAATTACTTCTTACTGCACAGATAGCTGGCAGCCCCCTGCCCTGAGTTCACAGTAAAACTATCATTTCTCGGGTCAGGAGAGCCAATGGCCAGTCCGTACCCCTGTGTACACGGGGTCTTAAGAAAATTCTCTTATTCAAAAAATTTTGTGTCAAGGATTATTACCAAGGTTCCCGGCCCATCGATTCAGTCGATCACCCGGTTTGGGCAGTCTCCTAGATAAGAAGCACAAGTGATGGAGTTTTGGGAAAACCGGAATTTAGAATTTTTGTCTCCAGTGTTCCCTGGACACACAAAGGCACACAATTTGGGGCAGAAGCTTGGGGCCCCCCTTCACACCACGTTTTTCGGGTTGGGGGCCCTGTCGGGTGTGAACCGGACACCCCTGGATCCGGTTTCCCCCCATAGTATTCCTAGGGGGCCCGGATTGCACCCGTTTGGCAGTGTTTTGCCATCCGGTTTTGTGCTGTCCCGGAGGATCCAGCAGCTTTAGTTTTTTTTGGGCCCCCGACACAAAATCGGAACAAGCAGCATTTTTTTTTGGGCCCGGGGGCCCAAAATGCTCAAAATCGGGTCCTCCCGTATCCGGGGCGGGTCCTGCCTCCCTAAAATTTGGGGTTTATGGCGCCCGATTTTCCCCGGTCCAACAAAAAAATCAGATGTGGAAGCCAAAACGTCGGGGGTTTTGGAGTTTAGCAGCGAGCGCTGCTAAACCCAAGGGACCACCAGCTGTCCCCGCAGAGTTTTTAGGACCCCCGGTTTCTCCCCGCTAGCCGCCAAACTTGAAATTCCCGTAGCTGTGGCTGCGGTTAAATCCCGCATCCGGGTGCAAAAAACCCGGGCCGGAGGGCATATTTGCCCTCCGGTTCTGTTTAAAATTGGGTCTGGGGCTGTTGGGTTTTTTCCGGGGTAGCCCTGGACCTGATGTTAACGTGGTGTGAAGGGGGCCTTAAAACCCTGTCACCCGGGCCGAAAAATGTCCCAACATCATGAGGGGGTGCCCCCAAGGAGCCCGGGGGGCAGGGACCCCCGTGCTTTTGATGATAGGGAAAAGGGGAATAACCCTTTTAAATCTTGCTCCGAGTTCAATTTTCAAAAGTCCATGCTGCTTTTTGTTCTGGTTTGACATGTATCACAGCCATTTTGGGTATTCTACCATTTTGTAACGTGTTATTTGATGTGTTTTTTGTCTGCTGGTTTTTCTTCTCGTCATCACTTTTCCCTCCCATTCTTATCTTGTCTTTTTCAGTTTATGGGCCATTACTTGAGTCAGGTGTTGTTTTTGTCAGCCCAGCGACCGTCCTTGGGGCTTGAAGATGTTTGTGGAGATCGATGTTCGTTACAGCTTTGGGTAATGCCCCCGTCTCTCCTTGGATCGAGGACTTTGA
>JARQOC010000008.1:178590557-178628502 GCA_033576535.1 Allobates femoralis
GTATGCGACGTAATAGGTCATCGATATGCTTGGATTTCTCTCGGTTGATTCTCGACCCCTCCCTTATGAAAACACCACGTAGAACACATTTAAAGGCCTCCCATTGGGTCGGGAGCGGAGTAGAATCTGAGGCATGACTCCTCAGAAAATCAGAGACAGTTAATTTCACCGCTTTCTTTGCCTCCTTATCGAGGAGGAGATTGGGGTTTAGTCTCCAGTTCCAAACCCTAAGGGGGACTGTGGGTAGGGAGGAGCGTCACAAACACAGGGGCGTGATCAGACCATGTCACAGATCCAATTGAGGCCGAAGGTGACCAGTTCAGCAGGGAGTGACTCAAGAGGAAGTAGTCAATACGGCTGTGAGTGGACTTGAGAGAAGTGTGTAAAGTCTCTGTCAGTAGGGTGGAGCACGCGCCAGATATCAACAACTCAGAGGGAGTGCAAGGCAGATTTAAAAGCACTGATGTGGGAGTGGGGAATCCCCGACTTACCCGACGACGTATCGAATTTTCTGTCCAGGGGCATGTTAAAGTCTCCCCCGATGATCAGGTGCCTGTGGGCGATCGGCGACAGCTTTCGTAGGTATCGTGTACCCGTGGTTGCCTGATCCCTGTTAGGAAGATAAACATTGATAACAGTGTAGTCTTGACCAAAGAGTGAAAAATTGACAAACAGATATCTGCCATTCAGATCGATCTCCACCTCTGCCAAAGTTCCGGGGAAATTTTTATGAAAAGCAATACTCAACGCCCCTAGACCTAGAAATAGGGTTAGGAGCATGAAACCACTGATTGTAGTACTTGTTGCGGATATCGGGAACATGAGCCAGTTTAAAATGGGTTTCTTGAAGCAATAGCACCTGAACACCCATCTTAGACATGCCATATAGAACCTGGCTGCGCTTCTGAGGAGTATTGAAACCCCGTACGTTCAAGGTGGCAAACTTTATGGAGGACATGGCAATTGATTTCTCTTAAGGTTTGGGAGGGGTTAAGGGACAAGATATAGGGTAAAAAAAAGGGGGGGGGGGAAAGATGTGGAGAAGAGATGGAGGAAAATAGCAATAGAAAAAACAAGAGTAAGAGTAGTGAAAAGAATTATAAGCCTATTAACAGGATAGGCTACGCCACGTTCCTAGGACGAGGCGGAAGGACTGTAGTATATTCCGGGAAGGCGGAACAGTACAGTCGAACTTGTAACCCAAGTTTCCCTATGTGGGTAGTGACCAGCAATGAGACCTCTGGTGAGGGCCCCCAGCCAGGTACCCCCCCGCCCAGGGAACCGGCTCTACGATATCGGCTGAAAGATACAGACTAAAAAAAAAAGAACTGCAAGTAAACACAAATGCTATACATTTAACACATACGTACACATCTTCATCTCACCGACATGTTAATAAAAAGTGAACACACGGAAAGACCTTTTGTGACTCACAGAAGGAGGGGGCAACCAGAGGAGCCAGGCCCAAAGGTCACCCCTAATCGAGACCCTGAACTCGGAGTCATTGAGGGTTATCTATTTGTTTCCTTAATATCTGGCCCCTATGATGTGAGAATGGGGTCCAAACAATAACTACCGGAAGAGGATAGGTCCCCTCTGGCCAACAGTAATTCAAGAGAAAAAAGGAAAGGGGGAGAAGGGTAGTGCGTGGAAAACTGGCGGAAGGGAAAGGGGGTAGGGAAGGGGGAGACAGGGATGGGAAAGGAGGAAAGGATCAACAGTGGGGGGGGGGGAAGTAGAGGGAAATAGGCAGGGGAGGAAGGAGAGGAGGAAGAGAGAAGGACAGAGCCCAGGCCGCGTCGAGGTCACATCTGGGTAAAATTGCACGATAGGCCGATGGGCTGAAACCCATCAGGTAGAGCATCCCATCATATCTGATACACAATCTGTCCCCTCTAAAAAAAAGGAAAAAAAAGGGGTGGGGGGAAGGGGGTGGGGTGGGAAGTGGAGGGAGATAACCACAAGGAGAACATCCAGAGATAAAGAATCCTAGTATAAAGGAAAACCAAAAAATTGGTCAGTATTTGAGGACTGAGACATCAAACAATCAGTCCGCGGCAAGGCCCCTATTGTGAGAGGGTTAGAGGCTGGAAGCGTAGGCCGGTTGTGTAAGATGTAAGTGGGAGGAGGAGATTGGGGAGATGGAAGATGATACGTGGGAGCAGATTTTGGAATATATTCCTAAACTATTGTTGAGTGAGCCGGCCAGATTATCGCAGTTATTTTTGATACATAGAGTTTATAGGACCCCGGAGTTCCTGAACAGGATAGGTGTAAAGACCACGTCTGAAAGCCCAAGGTGTGGACAAGAGGGAGTGGGATTGCTGCACATGGTGTGGGAGTGTCCGAGGTTGCAGGGTGTTTGGTTGGTGGTTATTAACCTAATTGAAGTGCGGTACGGATGTAGGCTGCCAAGGAGTCCTCTGGTGTGTGTGTTGGGGTACGTGGAGGGCGTGGAGGTTCCTAATGCCCAAAAAAATCGCAGTGGAAAGGCTCCTCTATATCGCTCGGAAGGTGATAGCCAAGAGGTGGATTAAGTCGGAGCCACCCGCTAGAGCAGAATATATACAGCAAGTCAGGCATATTATCTGTACCGAGGAAAGTATTTATCGGAGGGGTGGGGCTATTAAGACTTTCGAGATACTGTGGGAACCATGCATGCGGACAAACTAAATGCGGGTATGAGGAAGGTTTGGTAGCTGGGGTACGTGGCTGACACTTTTATTGGTGGTTGGTGGGTATATAGTTTTCTTTTTATGTCTTCCATTCTGTGCTCAACCCTTGGACTATGCGGGGCCACTCCATTCCAGCACTGAAGGTATTGACAGAAACTGATACTGTTTGATTCGCAATACCTCTTTTATGAAAGGCAATTATGTAGTATCCAGGCTGTCCAGTGAGGGAGGGGTGTTGGGGAGGGAGGGCTAGAGGGATGTTAGGTAATGGAATGGGGAGGGAAACTGTTTAAAATGGTGAATTGTTGTTGTTGTCATGATTGATGGATTGTTTCTAATAAAAATATTTGAACTAAAAAAACAAATCAGTCCGCTTTCCTCAATCGTTAATAGACACTCCGTTGGTCTACATGTAAGGCTAAACAATCATGGCATTGAAAGTTCAGTTACTGCTCGACATGACGTGGGCCAGGGGCACTCCTCCTTCTTGATCTCCGAGGCAAAGTAGCCCCCCTCCCCTCATACCCCCCCTACGAAACGGGAGGTATGGATTAGAAGGCCAGTCCGGGATAGAGATTGATGGTAGATGTAATCCCTCCAAAAAGGCTGACAGATCTGTAGGTCCGCGGAGCAGGAAGAGGCCGCCAAGATGACGCTCCTGGAGTTGGAAGGGGAAACCCCATGAGTATGGGATCTCTCGTTCCCGAAGGGCCTCGGTAATTGGACGAAGGACTCTTCGTTTCAACAGAGTTGCCCTAGACAGGTCAGCCATGAATTGAATCGTTGCCCCGTCAAAGTCCATTGGGCCTTTAATTCTGGCCTGTTTCATAATGTCTTCCTTAAGGTAGTAGTGATGAAGGCGACAAATGACGTCTCGGGGATTATTCGGGTCAGATGACTTGGGTCTGAGGGCTCTATGAGCTCTGTCAAAAACTATGGCGGTGTCCACGGGCCTGTCCAGGAGGGTGTTAAACAAAGACCACCCGCTCCGAGACCTGAGCAACTGCAGTGTTAAGTCCCTGTATCTCGGCTTTACAAAGGTTTTCCAAGCGAGCGAAATACCCCTCTAGATCCGTCTTAGTAGGAATATCAGACATACATGAGCGCAAGTCTTTAAAATCTTCCCGGACAGATTCAGGCAGTTCAGCCACTACTGACGCGGTGTGCCGTGTGTATGAGACAAAGGCTGACATGGTTGAGGCCCCTTCACCCGCAGGGCTAGGCTGATCCTCAAGGGGGTCTGCAACATCAGAAAGTGTCCCTTCAGTGTGATCTGCAAGGTAGCGCTGGATGTTACCGTCCTTAGTTTTGAGCTTAGACGCCCCTGGAGTTGCAGCCGTAGATTGGGGAGGTTTTTCAGTCCCATACTGACTACACGGATATCAAAATATAGGAGAGGAGAGGGATGGTCTCTATAATCAATCTGAGGCCAGTGGTGTTGCAAGGGGGAATGGGTGGTGTCTCCCTATATTGAGGCTAAGTAGAAAGTCAATGCGGGTGTAATAGGATTTGCAAAAGCCTGTCTACCTATCTGGCGTGGTGCAGCAAGAGTGGAGACCGCTGAGACACAGTCTACCCTCCGCCAGAAGCAGAGCAGTCAACACAGGTGATAATAGTGGAGCTGCTAGTAGGGACATTTCAGTGCAATGTCCCCTTGTGGCAGGGTTAATGTGGCAGTCAGTGAGGGTGTAATAGTGGCTGTAGATCTTCTTTTCTTATCTGGTTCGGTGCAGCAGGGATGGAGACTGCTGAGACGGAGCCTGTGGTCTTCAGATGTATAGTGCAGCTGGAACAGGACGAGGCAGTAAAGTTGCTGGGGAGGTGGCAACGCTGTATTGCGGTGATTCCCCTCCTGTGATCTCCGCCGGCCACTGATCCTCCAGGTCTCCCCTGCCACTCAGCTACAAGACAGGAGGTCGAGCACCAGGCACTTAGCTACACCGACAGCGGTATAGCTTGCAAGGGCAGTCAGTTAATGATATTGCTCCACGCCAGCCGCAAGGTCTCCTCTCGCACAAGATTCCCGCCAAGCAGGGACTCCAGGGCAGAGCGCTATGGCGGCGCATCCTCTCGGTCCCCGCTCCGGTCCCACCGGTGGTAGCCAGGACGCAGGTAGAAGCTCCAGTCACTTCCCAGGTGCTCCGGTGTGTTTAGGGAATAAATCTGTGGTGCAGTTCTATGTTAGGCGCCGATTCCCGGGTCAGGGCAAGCCAGGGTCCTCAGGAGCAGTTAATGTGCACGTCCGGTCGGCGCCATCGCTAGGCCACGCCCCCAGCGACCTCTGTTTTGATTATTTTTGAGTCCTTTGAAGATCAGAGAAATGCCGGCGATGATTCCAATGATTCCGATTGCCAGGCCCAGGCCGCACAACACGTTCTCAGACGTCTCTGACACATGGCTGGGGATGTCAGGAACTGAAAGAAAAAGGAAAAGTGTGAGACAGACTGCCATAAAAGTGAAAATCAGTAAGGCTACTTTCACATTGCGTTTTTAGAGGATCCGTGGCTGTCCGTTGTAAAACGGACAGCCACAGATCCGATTTGGCCGCCATGTTATCCTATGGGGATCGGATCGGATTTGGCCTAATTGCCATCTGATTTTGTGGGATCCAATTTGTGTCTGATTTTTTGCTGTACCCAGAGACTGCTCCGATTTTGGGCACAGCAGAAAATTGGACACAATTTGGATCTCACAAAATCGGATGGCATTTAAGCCAAATCTGATCCGATCCACGGCCTTTAACCTGGGGGCCTATATGGAGAGCGGGTCCGAGAAAGCACAGGATCGTTCCTCTGACCCGATTTTAGTGTACTGAGCATGCTCAACACTAACACTGCTCCGTACCATCTAATTTCACTTCTGCAATGTATATACATACATTGCAGAAGTGAAATTTAGTAAAAGAACGGGTTAAAAATAAAAAAATCTGTATTCTCACCTTTCTAGCAATCCCCCGACTCCTCCATCAAGGTCCGGGTAATAGGACCTGCGGTGACGTCACAACCCGATCAGCTGATCGGGTCATATGACCGGTTACCGCAGTAACTGCGGTCATGTGACCCAATGACGCTGCCAGGTTGTGATGTAACCGCAGGTCCTATTACCCGGACCTTGCTGGAGGCATCGGAGGATTGCTGGAAAGGTGAGAATACAGATTTTTTTATTTTTAACCCTTTCTTTTACTAAATTTCACTTCCACAATGTATGTATATACATTGCAGAAGTGAAAGTGCCCCGCTGTGTCCGGATCCTTGATAATCACGGCCCCGGACACAGAATAGGTCACCTCCTGTGGTGTCCTTTCCTGTCCATAGGGTCCTACAAAAAGTAGGATCCCACAGACAGGGAAAAAATCGTTATGTGAAAGCAGCCTAAGAGTACTGTTACACTTCGCAACATAGCATGCAATTTCACTGACAATTTTCTGGTTGCAGTGAAATCATGGAGACATTGTTCTATTTCGTTGCTGTGTACAAATGTAACAATGTGTCCATGATTTCACTGCAACCAGCAAATTGCCAGTGAAATTCCTACAAAAATTGCATGCAATGTTGCGAAGTGTAATGGTACCCTCAGGTGGTAGATTTGGCTGTCATTCATTGGAATTATCTAAAACTATTCAATAGCTCTAATGAAATCCACAACACTCCGAGCATTTAAGAAAATATATGTGCACAGCTTTTTCCCATAGATTTTGCTGGTACACAAAAATGCAGGTTTAGATAAGCATAAAACCAAGGTAAAAATTGAGCTAAAAAATGCAGTAAAAACACACTGTGCGAACGTGGGCTAACACGTTAAACTTTGATCTTCAAGCAATGTCTCAAGCTTTTTTTATACCCTCAAGACCAGGGGCATAACTACAACCGGTGCAGGAGTTGCGATCGCTCCCGGGCCCTGGAGCCTAGGGGGCCCCAAAAGTCCCTTTGTCCTATAGAAAAAGACTAATGCTATTAAAGATTTCCAATAATTGGGGGCCTCGTTGGAGCTTACACATCGGGGCCCCTGGGCCTGAAGTTACGCCACTACTCAAGACTCTAGGGGCTGGTATACATCAATTATTATTATTATTATTATTATTATTTTACAGAGAACCATTCATTCCTTGGTGCTGTACATGAGAAAGGGGTTACACACAAAATACAGATATAGGTTACAGTAGAGAGACTGGTACAGAGGGGGAAGGACCCTGCCCCTGCAGCTTACATTATACAGGATAATGGGGAGGAGACAGAAGGTTGGGGGTGCAGCAGCTCTGGTGCTGGTGAGGCAGCAGCTCTGGTGGTGGTGAGGTGGCAGCTCTGCGGGTGGTGAGGTGGCAGCTCTGGGGGTGGTGAGGCGACAGCCCTGGGGGGGATGAGGTGGCATCTCTGGTGGTGGTGAGGCGGCAACTCTGGTGGTGATGAGGCGGCATTTCTGGTGGTGGTGAGGCGGCATCCCTGGTGGTGGTGAGGTGGTAGCACTGGGGTGGTGAGGCGGCATCTCTAGGGTGGCGGCAGCTCTGGTGGTGGTGAGGTGGCCGCTCAGTTGGTAGTAAGGCTGCAGCTCTGGTTGGTGGTGAGGTGGATGCTCCTGTGGTGGGAAAGCTGCAGTTCCAGTGGCGGTGGTGAGGCAGTAGCTCCAGGGTGGTGAGGTGGTGGCCCCTCTGGTGGTGGTGAGGCTGCAGCTCTGGAGGTGGTGAGGCGGCAGCTCTGGTGGTGGTGAGGCTGCAGCTCTGAAGGTGGTGAGGCTGCAGCTCTGGTGGTGATGAGGCAGCAGCTCTGGTGGTGAGGCAGCATCTCTAGTGGTGGTGAGACGGCATTTTTGGTGTTGGTGAGGCGGCAGCTCTGGTGGTGGTGAGGTGGCAGCTCTGGGGGTACTGAGCCGGCAGCTCCGGGGTGGCGGCAGCTCTGGTGGTGGTAAGGCGGCAGCTCTGGTGGTGAGGCGGCAGCTCTGGTGGTGGTGAGGCGGCATTTTTGGTGGTGGTTAGGTGGCAGCTCTGGGGTGGTGAGGCGGCATCTGTGGTGGTGGTGAGGCAGGATCTCTGGTGGTGGTGAGGTGGTAGCACTGGGGTGGTGAGGCGGCAGCTCCAGGGGTGGCGGCAGCTCCGGTGGTGGTGAGGTGGCTGCTCTGTTGGTAGTGAGGCTACAGCTCCTATGGTGGTGAGGTGGCCGCTATGTCCGTGGTGAAGCGGCAGCTCTGGGGGTGGTGAGGTGGATGCTCCTGTGTTGGGAAGGCTGCAGTTCCAGTGGCGGTGGTGAGGCAGTAGCTCTGGGGGTGGTGAGGTGGCCCCTCTTCTGGTGGTGAGGCAGCAGCTCTGGTGGTGGTGAGGCGGCAGCTCTGGTGGTGAGGTGGCAGCTCTGCGGGTGGTGAGGCAGCAGCTCTGGAGGTGGTGAGGCTGCAGCTCTGGAGGTGGTGAAGTGTCAGCTCTGGTGGTGGTGAGGCAGCAGCTCTGGTGGTGAGGTGGCAGCTCTAGTGGTGGTGAGGCAGCATCTCTGGTGGTGGTGAGGTGGCAGCTCTGTTGGTGGTTAGGCGGCATATCTGGTGGTGGTGAGGTGGCAGCTCTGAGGGCGATGAGGTGGCATCTGTGGTGGTGGTGAGGTGGCATCTCTGGTATTGGTGAGGCGGCATCTCTGGTGGTGGTGAGGTGGCAGCTCTGGGGGTAGTGAGCTGGCAGCTCTGGGGGTACTGAGCCGGCAGTTCCGGGGGTGGCGGCAGCTCTGTTGGTGGTGCAGATTCTGCACCAAAAATGGATCCTCATAAAATGCAGCAAAAACGCTGTGAGTGAATGTAGCCTAACGCTGCAGGAGTCTAGGCTAGGGTCACACTAGTGCTAGGAATGCGTTCCGGGGGGTCCATTAAAAAGATAGAATCTGGCAGCATTAACGCACCATAACTGTAATGCGGAAGCACACGTTATGTGATGCACTTGGAAATAGCGCGAGGTTTCAAACTCTGGCACTTACATACTGGCAGTGCTCGGGCGTCTGTCACCCATACGATTACACTGGCAGCGTTAATGCATCGATCCATTACAGTTACGGTGCGTTAATGCTGCCAGATTCTATCTTTTTAACGGACGCCCCTGAACGCATTTGATGTGCCCCAGGGCTGTGGGGTACTCGGAACTGGGCTGCGGTGCTTCTGGGGAGTCACAGGGGTCGAGACCCAGCTCCGTGACCCTGGGTTCAACTTCAAAAGAGTTTTTGGAAATAGGGTGGTTTAAAAGGGAAAATGATTTGTGACGCCACCCATGGTTTGTGGCGATGAGTGGCCATCGCTGCTGCAGAACCTCTGGGGATGATGGATGGGCAGCTGGGATGTAGTGGCTCCCCACGGGTGGAGCAGATCCCCAGGGCAGTGGATGTTGAAGAGTGTAGGGTGCAGGATGGAGTGTGCAAAGTAACTGACAAACTCACAGTTTGTTGGTTCCTCAAGTCCTTTACTGGTGATACTGACACAGGGACAGATGATATCGATAGAATCCGTCAACCTGGGTGCAACTCGGGGATCTCCTCACCCGGCAAGTACTGAGGCCTCCCTGCTGCGCTTTCTTAGTAGGTCCCTGCGGCTGCTTAAGCTTAGCTGCGGCCCTCCTTCTCTCTCTGTCTCCTGCAGTGTGCCAGTATGACTGGCAGCTTGAGTCCTTCTCCAGCCCCACTTCTCTGGCAGCTGCTCCTGGGCTCTTCACGCTGCTTTGCCTCAGGGCACAGTGTGGCTGGGGGACTTGGAATCCCCCACCCACCAGTATTGGCTGCCGTATTGGGACGTAAGGCCCTGCACAGCCTCGGACTCCGGTGTCTGTTTCGTGACGCTTATTCCTCTGGGGTGAGCTCGACACCGCTCTGCTCCTCAGGCTCTCCTCTGTTTCCTCAGACCCTTGCCTACGGGTTACTCAAGCTAAGTCTAGCTCTCCTAGGACGAGCTTAGCACTGCTCCAGTCCACAGGATGTCTTCCTCAGTCCTCCTAGGAACTGAACTGGCTAACTCAGCCCCAGACCAGAATTTATAGGGAAGATGCCCTGAACCCGGGCTTAGAGCTCCCCCTTCAGGCCTGAAGGCAGAAAGGTGGTGTGTGCTTTGGGTTTTGCCTGGTGTAAAGACCCTCTGTTGCTCTCAGGTATGACACTACCCCCGGGGAGATAACGACATTGCGGTATCCAGACTCTGGGGTGCCACACATTCCTAGCACTAGTGTGACCGTAGCCTCAGAGCACACTTTCCCTCTCTCCTGTCTGCTACTGGTCGATACTGTGTTCAGCAAGTGGCTGCAGCAGATAGGAAAGGGGGACAAGAATGCACCTACACACCAACACTGTGCCTGCTCTCAGCCCTAAAGTGTCAGTGTGTGCAGGACTTAAAATTCAATACAGGCAATGCTACTTAGGCCTCTTTCACACTGGCGTTTTTTGCAAAATGCGGCGGATCCGGCAGATTTACCGCATCTGCTGCCTAAACGGCCGCACTTGCATCACACTTGCAGCAAGCCCCATGTATTGTCTATGGGACTTATGGCAGGTGCGGCAAGTGCGCTATAGCCACAGTTCTGGCCCTTGCAGCAGTTGCGGCCGCGAAAAAAACGTGGTCAGTAGCGTTTTTTTCGCTGCTGCAAGTGCTGGAACTGCGGTTATACCGCACTTGCCGCACCTGCCATAAGTCCCATAGACAATACATGGGGCTTGCTGCAAGTGTGATGCAAGTGCGGCCGTCAGGTGACACATGCGGCAGATGCATTTTTTTATCCAGATCCGGACAAAAACGCCAGTGTGAAAGGACCTTAGAGTGCCGTAAATCATCATAAGGGGTGGGGTTGAGGATGGCGATTGATGGGGGCGTGGGGATGGTACACTGAGTACTTGGCCCATCTGCAGCTGCATCTCAATGAGTTAGAAGATCATCAAAAAGTGACTTTATTTCAGTAATTCAATACATAAAGTGACCACATCTATTATATAGAGTCATTACACACAGAGGGATCTATGTCATGTGTGTATTTCTGTTAATGTTGATGATTAATGAAAACCGAAAGGTCATTATTATCTCAGAAAATTAAAGTAGAGAGGATGAAGGGTTAAAAACCATATTCCACGAGACATAAAAGGGTGAATATAACATTGATTTATTAGTCAACGTGTTTCAGGGCTCCCAGAGAAACATGGCAACATGATATTGATTTGTCCTGAGGAAGAGGCCAGGGAGCCCTGAAACGCATTGACTAATAAATATTATATTCACCCTTTGATGTCTGGTGGAATACGGCAGTGCGGTTTTTAACCCTTCATCCTTTCTACTTTAATTTTCTGAAATAATGACCTTTGGGTTTCCATAATCATCAACATTAACAGAAATAAACACATGAAATAGATCCCTCTGTGTGTAATGATGCTATATAATAGATGTGTGTCACTTTATGCATTGAATTACTGAAATAAATTACGGTAATTTTTACATGATATTCTAATTCATTGAGATGTACCTGTATCCCTATAGAAAAATAAAAATGTTACACAAGTCTCAAAATCGTGACAGGACAGATTTTGTTTAATTAAATTCTAAGGGTTTTTTTTCTATTGTGTATATTGGAAAAAAAAAAACTTAAGCGAGTTTAGTATGACTAATTACCCTGACCTAGAAAATCATCTAACTGCACAGTGAACACCATAAAAACAAACACTAAAAAGCAATGTTGGATTTGTAGTTGTACTTGGAACTTTTTTCCTGCTTTTTTGTACATTACATAATAAAATAAATAAAAAAATGTTGGGGCTCTTGGAAGATAGGAAGGAAAAAAAAATAATTGGATGTGCTGGGAAAGGATACAAGTTAAGGGCCCGTTACACGCAGCGGTATCGTGAACGATATCGCTACAACGTCACTGCTTTTGTGATGTTGCAGCGACCTTGTAACGATGTCGCTATGTGTGACATTCTGCAACGATCAGCGATCAGCTCGCTGATCATTGCGGAATGGCCAGGACCATTTTCTGACCGTTGGTCTTCCGCTGGGCGGCCAGCATTGACGTGTGTGACAGCGGGAGACCAACGATCAACGACCTCCCGGCCGATGCCCAGGGCCGCACAGCACACGCTGGGACATGGTAACCAGGGTAAACAGAGGGTAACTAAACGCAGCGCTCTGCTTACTTACCTGCTGTTTACCGTTCTCACAGGTCGCTGGTGAGTCTGCCTGTGTGCCAGCCAGCTCACCAGTGATCAGATAGCGTTGTCCCAGCGATCCTGATCGTTGGTCGGACTGCTGGGACACTGCAGCATGTAACCCGGCCATTACTGCAAAATAAGGCAATGTGGCCAGAAAGCATCCAACCTGAAGCTCTGAATGAACTCTAATTTTTTATTTCTGCACCCAGCACTGATTTGTTCATTCAGCCCTTTTAATACCACTAAAGGTACCTTCACACGCCGCAATCTCGCCTGGCGATATGGCGTGTGCGCTCACATTTTTCGTTGCCGTCTCTGATCGCCGACAGCGGCTTCACACACCGCAATATCGCCCTTAAACTAAGTCGATGTGTCGCTCCGGAAATCGCCTCAGCTACAGCGTCAGCAATCTTGTCTCCTTCCATCGCCGCTTCACACGCTGCAATCCCCAAGGCAATGTGAGCGTGCATGTTCAGGGCGGTTACGAGATAGGTGTGCCACAGTGGTTTACACTGCGCCCCATACACGCTCATTGGACAGGCAATGGGAACGCAGTAGCCCACACCAATCATCTGAGACGGGGTGCACGCTGTGGCACGCCTACGGGACACCAAAGGCGACGCTGATTCCATCACTATCGCCCTATCACACGCCACAACACGGAAATCTCGCCTTCATGATTGCGGCTGATTTCAGAGCAGTGAAATTGCCTCCTTATTGCGGCGGGAATTTCGGGAATTTGGCGGTGATAAGACAAATGTCGCATGGTTTTGATTTTAGAGCAGTGTTGTAAAATCGAAACCAGGTGACATTTGTCTTATCGCTGCCAAATTTCCGAAATACACACCGCAATAAGGAGGCAATTTGGCAGCGATATTTCAAGGACGAAATATCGCCACCAAAAATGTCTCCTGCAGTTGTGGCGTGAGAAGGTACCCTAAGTCTCCTCATGCCAGCAGGCAGATTCCTCTCCATAAGGTAGATAGTAAGTTCCCCAGACCTCGTCTCAGCCTCTCATACAGCCTGATCAGAATATCCCACACACTGCACTGATGAGGGGCAGTTACCCCGAAACGCAGCATCTGTAGTTTGGGGTTCTGATCTGGCACAAATCCTAAATCATATTAAAAGGCTTGTTAAAGAGTCAATTATGACTTTGAGGATTGCTACTTTAAATTGGTGACACTAGAGTTCGTCTACTTTCTCACTGAAGTGACAATTTGCATATTTCCAAATTGAAGCATGCTTTAAGTTTTTGTTTTTTTTTCTGAAATTCATCTCATTGATTTTTTTTACAGCTGGAGAAACTCAGGAAAAAATGCATGTTACAAATGTAATAAAACATGAAAAACCCTTGACATTTGTGCAGAATGCCTTGTTACTTACTCCACATCTTGTTGCTGTGATTGTCAGGCAGCCCGGCGTGCTCCACAGAACACGTGTACACGTCGTCCTCTCTTATGATTGTAGCCAAGTATAGGAATTTGTAATAAGATATATCTTTTGCTAAGTAAAAGTCGGTTTCTGAGACTCCAACTGTCACCGGCTGATTGTTCTTCATCCAGCTCATCTTCATAACGGGAGGAAAGACTCTCTTTACCAAACAAATCAGAATATTTTGCTCATTCAGAACCACTGGATTCTCTGTGTAAATCTGTATGGCGGGAGTGACTGGAAGACAAAGATTGATAAGAACTGTAATCTCTCTACATCCTTAAAGTGTAACCGCCCTTTCAATTTTGATTTAATAATAATGTAGAGCAAGTGATTTTAATAAACTTTCAAATATACTTCATAAGAAAATTTTGGTTGAAAATTCATAAACCTTCCACATTTGTCCCCACTCACACTGTGTGTAAATTAGACATATATTGATTATCACTCAGATCTGTCTTCAGTGAATATCGGCATGTAACCATATAAGGGAAAGGGGGCGAGGTCTACACAGCGTCCACACTACTGACTGCAGCTGATAAGGTGACAATGTATCAGATTACTTCAGGCTACAGCACAGTGCTAAGCAATGTGTCATGCTTGAACAAAGCAATGTCCGACTACCGTGCATGACAGTGGCGCACAGACCAACAATGTCTGGCGCCCAACACAACCTGGTTTTCCAACCTGTCTCCCATACCAGTAGTAGCCCAGCTGCCACCTGCTTAGCTGTCAACAGAACCGGCTTTCCCAGCCAGTGTGACTTCATCACACACAGCAGCCGGTCTGCCATATTGGTACTAGCCCAGACACAACCTGCTTAGCTACCAACAGCACTGGTTTCCCAGTCAGCATGACATTATCACCAGCCAAGCATGCTGGGACCAAGGGATATATAAAGGGGAAGGAGTAATCACAGATTGGACCCACCTGGACAAGACCTAGCTAGCTTGCTGGCAGCAGAGACTGACATTAACTTTTCAACTGCCTAAGGAAAAAAGCATGTTTAATATGAAGTCTCACTATAGACATGAGACAGAGGTCCAAAAGCAATCACAAGTCTCCCAGGTAAGAGAGACCATCGTGACACAATGTCAGAATGTCAGTGTAAGTGGAGCTGTGGGCCCATCATACTGTGTATAGGGGACCTCTGAGCCCATTATACTGTGTATAGTGGAGCTGTGGGGACATCATATTGTGTATAGAGGAGCTGCGGTCCCATCATACTGTGTATAGGGGACCTCTGAGCCCATTATACTGTGTATAGTGGAGCTGTGGGCCCATCATACTGTGTATAGAGGAGCTGCGGTCCCATCATACTGTGTATAGAGGAGCTGAGGGCCCATTATACTGTGTATAGGGGACCTCTGAGCCCATTATACTGTGTATAGTGGAGCTGTGGGCCCATCATACTGTGTATAGAGAAGCTGTGGGCCCATCATACTGTGTATAGAGGAGCTGTGGTCCCATCATACTGTGTATAGTGGAGCTGTGGGCCCATCATACTGTGTATAGAGGAGCTGTGGTCCCATCATACTGTGTATAGGGGAGCTGTGGGCCCATCATGCTGAGTATAGAGGAGCTGTGGGCCCATTATACTGTGTATAGAGGAGCTGTGGGTCCATTATACTCTGTATAGAGGAGCTGTGGGCCCATCATACTGTGTATAGAGGAGCTGTGGGCCCATCATACTGTGTATAGAGGAGCTGTGGGTCCATTATACTGTGTATAGAGGAGCTGAGGGCCCATTATAATGTGTATAGTGGAGTAGTGGGGACATCATACAGTGATTAGAGGAACTGTGGGCCCATCATACTGTGTATAGAGGAGCTGTGGGTCCATTATCCTGTGTATAGAGGAACTGTGGGCCCATTATACTGTGTATAGAGGAACTGTGGGCCCATTATACTGTGTATAGAGGAGCTGTGGGCCTATCATACTGTGTATAAAGGAGCTATGGGCTCATCATACTGTATAGAGGAGCTGTGGGCCCATCATACTGTTGAGGAGAGCCATAGGATCAAATACTTAATTAACCTTAAGACATAAGGGCTTGGGAGAAACTACCCATAGAGTGTAATTTTTTACATTGCATAAGCTTAATTGTGACTTAAACATGGCTGCCAGTTCCTGTTTTATCACACCATGCCATGGTGTTTAAGATGGTGACTGGATCTATGATTACATCCTGTTCTAATTAGAAGTTCCTGCAGGAAGCTGAACTCCATAGAAGTACTGACCAATCACAGAAATCACAAAATGCCACATCATCTGGAGACCCTTGATCAAGACCACACCCACTGATGACCTCATGGATCCACCCATGGACTAGCCCATTATCCAACCCACTAACCAATGAATACATCTGAGTAGGGCTGGCTGAGCCCCTTACTGGAGGTTTTATAAATTCATGCCTGTTCAAATAAACCTCACTTGGAGCAGACCAAGGGAGAGTGTACATCTGACTCTGTGTGTCTGGTGTCATATTTTTCACGCGGGCACTTGGTCCATATTGATTAGGCCAGGAGCAGGCAACTAATTAATATTATAAAATATTAATCCATATCAATACTGTGTATAGAGGAGCTGCTGGCTCATCATACTGTGTATAGAAGAGCTGTGGTCCCATTCTATTGTGTATAGGGGAGCTATGGGCTCATCATACTGTGTATAGGGGAGCTGTGGGCTCATCATACTGTGTATAGGGGAGCTGTGGGCCCATCATACTGTGTATAGTGGAGCTATGGGCCCATTATTCTGTGTATAGAGGAGCTGTGGTCCATTATACTGTGTATAGGGGAGCTATGGGCTCATCATACTGTGTATAGGGAGCTGTGGGCCCATCATACTGTGTATAGAGGAGCTGTAGGCCCATCATACTGTGTATAGAGGAGCTATGGGCCCATTATACTGTGTATAGGGAGCTGTGGGCCCATCATACTGTGTATAGAGGAGCTATGGGCCCATTATACTGTGTATAGGGAGCTGTGGGCCCATCATACTGTGTATAGAGGAGCTGTGGACCCATCATACTGTGTATAGGGGAGGTGTGGGCCCATCATACTGTGTATAGGGGAGCTATGGGCTCATCATACTGTGTATAGGGAGCTGTGGGCCCATTATACTGTGTATAGAGGAGCTGTGGGCCCATTATACTGTGTATAGGGAGCTGTGGGCCCATCATACTGTGTATAGAGGAGCTGTGGGCCCATTATACTGTGTATAGGGAGCTGTGGGCCCATCATACTGTGTATAGAGGAGCTATGGGCCCATTATTCTGTGTATAGGGGAGCTGTGGTCCCATCATACTGTGTATAGAGGAGCTGTGGACCCATCATACTGTGTATAGGGGAGGTGTGGGTCCATTATACTGTGTATAGAGGAGCTATGGGCCCATTATTCTGTGTATAGGGGAGCTGTGGGCCCATTATACTGTGTATAAGGAAGCTATGGGCTCATCATACAGTGTATAGGGGAGGTGTGGGTCCATTATACTGTGTATACAGGCGCTGTGGGCCCATCATACTGTGTATAAGGGAGCTGTGGGCCCATCATACTGTGTATAGGGGAGCTGTGGGCCCATTCTATTGTGTATAGGGGAGCTGTGGGCCCATTATACTGTGTATAGAGGAGCTGTGGGCCCATCATACTGTGTATAGAGGAGCTGTGGGCCCATCATACTGTATATAGAGGAGCTGTGGTCCCATCATACTGTGTATAGGGGAGCTGTGGGCCCATTATACTGTGTATAGAGGAGCTGTGGTCCCATCATATTGTGTATAGAGGAGCTGTGGTCCCATCATACTGTATATAGAGGAGCTGTGGTCCCATCATACTGTGTATAGAGGAGCTGTGGGCCCATTATACTGTGTATAGAGGAGCTGTGGGCCCATTATACTGTGTATAGGGAGCTGTGGGCCCATTATACTGTGTATAGAGGAGCTGTGGTCCCATCATATTGTGTATAGAGGAGCTGTGGTCCCATCATACTGTGTATAGAGGAGCTGTGGGCCCATCATACTGTGTATAGAGGAGCTGTGGGCCCATTATACTGTGTATAGAGGAGCTGTGGTCCCATCATACTGTGTATAGAGGAGCTGTGGGTCCATTATACTGTGTATAGAGGAGCTGTGGTCCCATCATACTGTGTATTGAGGAGCTGTGGGCCCATTATACTGTATATAGGGGAGCTGTGGTCCCATAATACTGTATAGAGGAGCTGTACATGGAGGCACTCAGGGGACATTATTAAATGTTAAGGCTGGCTTCACACCACGGTGTGATCCGGTCCGCGGCTGTCTGGGATGACCCCGACAGCCCCGGACCGGATCAGCAACAGAACCGGAGGGCCAAATGTGCCCTCCGGTCCTATGTGCAGCCAGACGACTGTAATTGCAGCTGCTGATGTTTCAAGACCGCGGCTACCATTGAGCTACCCGCGGTCCTGAAACAGCTGCGTTCAGCTGCCGGTATCCAGTTCCCGGATCCTCCCGGTCCGGGGGCAATCCGGCCCCATAGGATCCCATGTTAGGAGAATCCGGGAGAATCCGAGATCCGGAAAATTGGGGAGATTTTTCTCCCTGGACAAAAAAATGATGCAATAATGATGCAAGCAACATTTATGTGTCCGGAGAGAATAATCCGAATTCTCCCGGATTTCACTTTAGAGATGAAACCGGATGGCAGAGAGCTGCCATCCGGCTCCATAGGCTACTATGGGGCCAAAAAACCGGTCTGGGGCTGTCTGCTTTACACCGGACAGCCCGGGACCGGATCACACCGTGGTGTGAAGCCAGCCTAAGTGAGCACTTATTGTTAAAGGGGTACTCAGGATATTGTGACCATCAAGGGTGCACATGGGAAAT
Source organism: Allobates femoralis (assembly GCA_033576535.1). Classification (NCBI taxonomy): domain Eukaryota; kingdom Metazoa; phylum Chordata; class Amphibia; order Anura; family Aromobatidae; genus Allobates; species Allobates femoralis. The sequence continues at coordinate 178,608,669 of JARQOC010000008.1, forward strand.
TATTACTTTCTAGGAGGCCAAATGTGGGCAATGTTTTGTAGGGCAGGTGACCAAAGCATTAATATTTTCTAAGGAGCAATTTTAACATGTAGATGACACAATGGAAGCATTTTACTTTGTAAGGAGCACAGTAGTAGGCATTATTATGTGGGGTACAAAGAGGAGCACTGTTTTCTCTAGTCACCTTCCACGACAGCATAGGAGGTAGCCTCGCCACGCCCTAATGGGGACAGGAAGCACAAGAGAGGTTAAAAGGCCCCTCCCACCTCCCATTAGCCAGTGTCTTTCCTGTCCCCATGGGGCATGGAGAGGTTTTTTGTGTCTATCGGGGTCCCCGTTTCAGGGTATCTGGGGTCCTCTGATAAGCGCTCGGTCCTCCAACTTCCGCAAACTCAAAGCGGTAGAAGAAGCTCTTCTGGCTGTGCAAGATCTGGTCCGGGGGTCACATGTGTCTGTATATTCGGACAATGTGACCACGGTGGCCCATCTTCGTCATCAAGGCAGCACCCGGTTTCGCGATCTGAAAGTGATCTCCAGCCGCATCTTCCTCTGGGTCGAGAGGTCTCTACTGTCTCTCTCGGCGGTCCATCTCAAGGGAGACTTGAACTCTCAGGCGGATTATTTAACCGACCAGGCAGTTTTTTGCAGCCTGGTGGGGCGCTGGGGAGTCCCGGAGGTGGATTTATTCGCCTCAGGACTCAATTGCAAGGTAGGAACATTCTTCTCCCTGGTATAAGTTTAGAGGTATAACACTTGCTTTAAACTACATGTAATGTATTGTTATAGTAATATAGAAAGTGAGTTTATAATGATATAACATATAATACATTTACAAGTATTACTATACTACTATCTTTTTCTATCAAAATTTTTCCTAGCATTGAGGTCCTCTAGGTGTTAATTTTATATGCTACCTGTTTGTTAATACATTTAAGTGTAATATATCTACATGTTTCAACTAGAACGCTTGACCAGACATGGGTTAATTCTTGTTCATTTGTATATATGTAATTTGTTTCAGCCGGGCTTGTGGGGGTTATTTTGTATATTTATATGTGTGTTTTTTAATGCTTGATGTGCTAATGACTAATGGCCGCTTTACACGTTTCAATATCGTTGCGATATCGCAATTCAATGGCGCGGGAGCGCGCATTTAGTGCACGTTTCTCCCGCATCGCATCGGAGGTTTACACGTTGCGATTTCTGAATCCAACGTCCGTGCGATGTCTACGCCCCCCAACCCAGGAACGACCATTTAACATGGGAGTGAATGGGTGACGTTGAACTTCACATCGGAGTTGGGCTGTCACACAGCACAATCCGGCTCCAATCTCCCTTCAATATCGGAGCATTGAATAGCACGCTCATTCAATCCCCGATATCGCATTGACATCGTTCCTGCATCTTATTGGACGTTCACACCATACAACGCAGGAACGATGTCGGCTCCAACGATCGAACCATGTGACTTTTCATTGAAATCGGACTCCGATATCGCAACGTGTAAACCCGCCATAAGAAGTAGGGATGAGCGAGTACTGGAATATTCTGATTCACTATACTTGTAACAAGTAGGTCCCGATACTCGGTACTCGTTGCGAGTATAGCGAGTCCAATGAAAGTGAATGTAGAACCGAGTACTTTCACAGTGTATCTATATATACACTGCGAAAATGGAATAAAAGTGAATAAAAGTTGTTAAAAATAAAAAAATATCATACTCACCCATCCGACGGCTGCACTGGGGACCCGAAAAGAAGACATCCCATGTACAGCCAGGACCTATCAGTCTGATCAGATGGCCTGACATCACAAACCACATGATCACTACCAGCCACCTGATTGGCCAGATTGCCAGGTCATTGATGTACGTTCAAGACCTGGCAATCTGGCCAATCAAGTGGCTGGTATATATCAGACTGACATCTGAGAGCAGTCTGATATACGCCGACACGGACGATGGAGAAACTTATCTCTTCACCTGTACTCTGGTTCTCGCATTTGAGAAATCTGGGTGACAGTAGATGACACTTGGTCATGCTTCGCATCATAGTTTGCGCTGAGTGTCATTAGCATAATTCCTTCAATTCACCTTACTCTGCATAAAATTGGTGCGCCATTTTGAAGAATTTGGTGCAAAAACAACAACTAATAGCACAAGACAAAAAAAAAAAAAGGCGACTTTAAAAATGCAAATAATAAATCAAGGTGCAAATGAGAGAAATCAGCCACATTTACTGAACGTTTTGTTGTAGAATGAAAAAAAAAACTTTCATCTGAAATACCATTTACACATTTCTTATTTTATGTAATGTTTTTGCAGCCTGTTGTGTCCATGAGCCCAAAACATTATCCTTCAATTATGTTATTATTCCCTTATTTACCCCAAAATAGAAAAAGCACAGGTAAAACATTTTAATCCTAAATTAGCTCTTTATTTTCCCCCCTCTCTGTATTACATTGGACATGAGCGGCCTGTCTCTCACACACACTCACATATACACACACAGCGGCCTGTCCTCACAAACACACACATATACACAGCGGCCTGTCCTCAAACACATACACACACAGCAGCCTGTCTCACACACACACACAAATACACACACAGCAGCCTGTCCTCACAAACACACAAAATACACACACAGCAGCCTGTCCTCACAAACACACACATACACACACAGTGGCCTGTCCTCACACACAGACACACAAATACACACAGCAGCCTGTCTCACACACAGACACACATACACAGCAGCCTGTCTCACACACACACACACACACACACACACACACACACAGCAGCTTGCCCTGTTCCACCCCCACTCCACACATCTCAGGTCAGACAGACGAAAGTGAAAGTATCTTGCCTCAGCTTTGCTTGTTATGCCGCACTGCAATCTGCAGCCCTGGGGTCCGCAGCTGAGACAGGTCAGAGGAGGAGTGAGGAGACTCAGTCTGTGACTGAGAGACAAATTCACCGGCTGCTGACTGCTGCCTTCAGGCCAGCTCCACTGCCTGTACACTTGGCTCACTTGGTAATGGCCGGGGTGGCCGTGATCCATTTCGTGGGCGGGAGAGCAGAGTGTGTGCTCTCTCTGCCCACAAACAACATGCTGTACAGACGCTCTCTCCTTGAGAGCTGCTGTTAGGGCTGCCCGCCCTCCTACTGGTGTGAGTCTATGAGAAGTGGTAGTGGCCGGCGCAGTTCCCCAGACCTAGTATGCCAGGTCGCTGCAAAATCATTTAAAAGCTGGCCTGCGGCTAGAGGAGCGGACGCTGTGGCCCCACCCACTCCACAACCACCGGCCCATCGGGAAAAGTCCCGAATCTCCCGCCTGTCAGTCCGGGCCTGCCTGTATTGGTACAGTGCTGCTCCCTCCCAGATATTACATTGGACCTGTATGTGGTACAGTGCTGCTCCAGATATTACATTGGACCTGTATGTGGTACAGTGCTGCTCCCAGATATTACATTGGACCTGTATGTTGTGGTACAGTGCTGCTCCCAGATATTACATTGGACCTGTATGTGGTACAGTGCTGCTCCCAGATATTACATTGGACCTGTATGTGGTACAGTGCTGCTGCCAGATATTACATTGGACCTGTATGTGGTACAGTGCTGCTCCCAGATATTACATTGGTTTCTGAGAAGATATTGATGATTTGTACCTGGTATTGCTGCTGTGTTATTTGATCTCTCTATGCAGGTTTTCAGATTTTCAGTCATTACTGCTCGGTTTTGCAGGGCATTAGCTGTCTTAGCAATCGCTATTTCTCCAAACTGCGGCAGTCTCCATCTCGCAACTTTCTTGTCATAATCCACATTATATATCTCGTGATCATCAAACTGGAAGGAGTACTCCGCACTTGGAAGCTGCGTCTGGTAGAATTCAGACTGGATCATAACATTTTCCACTGAAAACACAATAACACGATAAATATTACAGATATTCACATTTATGGTTTGACCATCTTTTAAAACCTAAAATGTAATATTTGTACTATGGAGCACTCTTCATAAGGCGGCCGTCACACGCTTCAATATTGTTTGCGATCACATGCACGCGCGATCGCTTACAATATCGCTCACATCGCTGGTGAGCTGTCACACAGACAGACTCACCAGCGATGTGGAGCAGCGATCTCGCTGGTAACCATGGTACACATCGGGTTACTGGGCGCCGTGCGGCGCTTAGTAACCCGATGTTTACCATAGATACCATCTCCCAGCATAGGCTCTGCCGCTGCATCTAGGGATGGGGTTCCGGTGCTTCTTCACAATGTGGCGGAATGGTTTGCCAAAATCACCAAACCAGGAAGAAGCGGTGTCCTGATCTAATTTGTATAAACCTGAATAAGTGACTAGAACCATCATGCGTACAAAGGTAACATTTATTAGAACTACAATAAAGTGGCAATAAGTTATACTCCAAAAACATCAAGTGAAATAGACACGTCATAAAGACAAAGTGTAGTCCAGGAACACAGGAGCAGGCGGTGTATCAATACACTAAACTACCACCTGTCATACAAAATTATCATATTTCAGTATGAAAATAGAGCAATACGTCAGTACAATTCATTAAGATGGACATCTAGGCACAAAGGTAAAAGATAAAGGCTACGATCACACTTGATCCCAGGATCCGTTATTGGCATCAGTTTTTTAACTTTTATTTTTCTAAGCCCAAAAACTGATGCTAAAAACGGATCCTGGGATCAAGTGTGACTGCATTGTTTAAAGATGCTATTTGTTTTTTTCCTGGACCCAAAAAACGCTGCAAACAACGTTTTTGGGTGCAGTAAAAAAACGGATTTGTTTTTGCTAGCATGCTGAGAAATCCACCGATAAGACTTCAGCACCATGGAAAGCACTGAAACAGCAGCGGTGAAAGCTGATTGAACTTGCTGGGGTGCTGGCACAGCAACCAAGCAGTTTGAAGCCCCTGGGTACCGGCAGATTAGCCAATGCAGCCGCATTGGCTAATCTGCCGGTAAGGCTGGCTGCACACCATGGCTTTTGCCTGTCATGGTGTATCCTGTTTTTTGCAGGATCACCCTGACAGGAGCGATCAGGCTTTTTGCCTGCTTCGTTGTGTGCTGCTGGTCCTTGTTGCTGAAGTCTGCGTGAGCTGAAAGTTAGTGCTGTCCATGGTGCTGAAGTTTTCTCACCAGGATTTCTCGGCATGATGGATTCAAATCGGATCCGGGAAACGATTTTTTACCACATCCGGCGCCCATAGACTCCCATATTGTGGGGCACCAGATCCAGGGAAATATCAGATTGTTTCCCGGATACAATTTGACTAACATCATGTTGCGAAATCCAGGCGAGCAAAATTCAGCACCATGGACAGCACTAACTTTCAGCTCACACAGACTTCAGCAACAAGGACAGCAGCACACAACGAAGCATGCTAAAAGTCTGCTAGTAACTCGCAGCACACTCTCCCTGTATACAGGCATGCACACACACCACACATGCACACACACTCAAGGACAATACGCCCAGCACTTGCATGACTGTCATGCATCAAAAGTTGTACTTTTGAGTGACATCAGTCATTTTACCATACTGGAAAACAGGAAAAAATTCCAAATCCGGTGCAATTATCCACAATGTTTATTTTTAATTTTTTATTTACCATGTTCTCTAGTAAAACTGACCTTGTATAATGATTTGTCCAGTCATTTCAAGTTCATAGACACCAAACATCTACACTTTTCTTTATTTTAAAGGTGATTTAAAAATTCTGAAATTTGTAAATAAGCAAAATTTTGCTCGCGTCCCCATTTTCTGTTACCTGTAAGGTTTTTATTTTTCAGGATCTGTGGCTGTGTGATGACCTATTTTTGCACCCTGACTGACAGTTTTAATTGATACCATTTTTGGATTAGATATAATGTCTTGATCACCTGTTATTGTAACTAGAAGAGCTGAGTAAAGCGCCAGGAATTGGCGCTTCTTATGAATGTGCCAATTCCTGGGGCGGCTTGCGGGCTGCTATTCTATAGTGTGGGGCCCAATAATGTTTGGCCCTCACCCCACTGAGAATACCAGCCCCAGCTGCCTAGTTTTACTTTGGCTGGCAATTAAAAATAGGGCACAGTCCTACGCACTTTGTTTTTACCTTGGCTGGAAAAAAAACAATCAGCTGAGGGTGGTGTGGCACCCTGGAGGGCACCACAGGACTCTTAGGACATGGATGGGAAGTTCACAGCAAGCAGCCCCCTAACAACAACACCTTTCACCCCAGGCCTGTAGGGGAGCTCCACTGGTTGCCTTAAGCCAGTTCCCCCTATAAATACGGGTCTTGGAGGAAGAAATGACGGAGTGTGCAGTCACTTGAGAACTGTAAACAGCTAGGAGAGCTGACCTGGTACTGGTGCCACGCAGGCCCATACCAGTGACACCTGGGAAGTGGTAGACCCTCGCAACCAAGGTCATCTTAGGAGCGGTAGACAAACACCGAATAGGGGCAGAGGAGTCACTTGACTTACCCTAACCAAGTCCGGACACTGGGTCCGAGCTGCAGAAGCCACAGTGCAGGCTGTAGAGAAACCAGCACCACAACAAGGGGGTTTAGCTTCCTGGGCGCCCGAAGCACCGTCAAATGAGAGCCCGGAAGTTGAGAAATAGATAGCATTCCTTTAAAAGTGCCCTCAGTGCAACAAACCCGGGTGTAACAAGTCACACCACAAAAGTGCAACTCCAGTTTGGTTGGGTTTTATGCCTACCAGACTCTACCTGAAGCTACGTACACTAGGAACCTATACAACTGCTTGCTGTGGAACCCCGGTTGAGCGTACCTGTCAACAACCAGTAAAAGGTACCGAAAAGACTCTATGTGTATGTGTCCCTCATTCCAGTCCGCACGACACGACCGCACTACCATATTCCCTCCTACTCCAGTAACTGACCCCGGGGACTATTGCTCATCTGTGGGGAGCATCCCATCTTGCTGCTGCACATCCCCGGAGGTCGAAGCAGCGCCGGTGCCATCACCGACACCCACAGGTGGCGTCACGAGACAGACTTTTTATTCCCAAACTTTCCCTTTACTTTGACCACCGGGCCTCCACAGCCTCAGGACCGGAACCGTGACAGTGAAGCAGCACCTGAGACCTGAGAACCCGGCTGCCGTGAGTCAGTGGCAGTTCACAGATGTCTGCTTTATCTGTGCTGAGACTGAAAATATAGCAAAGTCCAACACATTATTTTCCTATATTTATTTATTTTTTTTTAACACCCTATGACGCCAGGTTGGTTGCCATACATAATGTGCCCACCCCCCTAGAGACATGCTGTCCACATCCTGTCAGCATGTGAGGGTTAATTCCAGCAGTTGTTACTATTGCCGGCTGTGTATAATCCGGTTTGTATGTCGTGCAATCCGGTTACCATAGTGGGTTCCTATGGGGAGCGGCTTCCTGATCCGGTTTTGAGCTTTTTGGACGCTCAAAACCGGATCAGGATTTCTAAGTCCTGCTGCATGTGTGACCCCAGCCTGAGAGGGAGAGCAGGAGAGTGGACCCAGTAGCAAGAAAGCAGTAGGAGACTGGTAAGATCGATCTGTGTGTCTGTGAGTGTGTGTATGTGTAAGAAAAAATATCTGCTGCACACTAAACCTAATACATGACCTAATGGTAAAGGAATGTTTCACTGACATATAAGGAACTAATGCAAATTTTGAAGAGGGAAAATTGACATTGCAGAAACTGCTTCAGGAAACATGAAAATGAGAATCTTAGTTAATGCTTTGTCATGGTAAGGCTGGCTTCACACCACAATTTTTGGGATCCGGACAGCCCTGGATCCGATTTTGCCCCTATGGTATCCCCATGGTGCCGGTTGGGGCCAGATGGCAGCTATTTGCCATCCGGTTTGGTGGTGTCTGGCTGGATCCGGGTGATTTTGTTTTTTTGCCCTGGACACAAAATCGCAGCATGCAGGATTTTGTGTCTGGGGCCAAAATTGATAAAAAACCAGTTCTGTTTTTGTCAGGGGCTGTCAGGTTCTGTTCCGGTGCATCTTGCAAAACACCGGCAGACCTGATAGTGAAAACCGTGGTGTAAACCCAAATTTTAATTTGAGCTTTTTTGGCAGCTTTTGGACACCTTTTGAAGATGTTTTCTATGCTTTTGATTTTGCCTGCCATTGATTTCAATGACTGACGGTAGATGCCTGGGGTCAGTACTAATGATAACACTGGGGTGTGGTATAAATGTCTGGGGTCAGTACTATATGGTAACACTGACGTGTCGGTATGATGTCTGGGGGTCAGTACTATATGGTAAACTGACGTGCCGTATGAAGTCTGGGTCCATACTATATAAATAACACGAGGTGTCGGTATGATGCCCTGGGGTCAGTACTAATGGAAACACGACGTGCGGTATGATGTCTGGGTCAGTACAAATATGGTAACACTGAAGTGTCGGTATGATGCCCTGGGGTCAGTACTATTGGAACACTGACGTGTCGGTATGATGTCTGGGGTCAGTACTATATGGTAACACTGATGTTCGGTATGATGTCGGGGGTCGTACTATATGGTAAACGAGGTGTCGGTATGATGTCTGGGGTCAGTACTATATGGTAACACTGACGTGTCGGAAATGATGTCTGGGGTCAGTACAATGGTAACACTGAGGTGTCGGTATGATGTCTTGGGCAGTCAAATATGGTAACACTGAGGTGTCGGTATGATGTCTGGGGTCAGTACTATAGGTAACACGAGGTGTCGGTAGGGATGTCTGGGGTCAGTACGTATGGTAACACTGAGGTGTCTGTATATGTCTGGGTCAGTACTATATGGTAACACTGAGGTGTCGGTAGAATCCTCGTTCAGTATATATGGAAACAGCCTCCATGTTGCGCTGCTGTTGGTGGGTCCTGGCTGCCTATAGCTAATACTAAGCTGAAACCCCTCTCCTCCTTCTAATATTTGTCTCTTGCCCATATGGCAGTCGGCTCGAGCCCTTCCGGGGACTACTCCTCTGGTCACTGTCCATGAGCTCTTTGATGCAGCGTGCCCCTGGGCTTTGTGGTGACCGGAGACTTGGAATCACCTGCCCTCCGGTTTTGGCTGCTGGGCCTAAAATACCCCCACAGCCTCGGACTCTGGTGCCCTGTCTCTACGCCTTGTGCTGGGGTGAGCATTCAGCTGACTCCACCCCAGCACTCTCCTCCCCTTTTCCTCAGACCTTCTCCTACGGGTCCCTCAACTTCCTATTTTTTGCTCTACCTGGGACAGCTTGGACAGCTCCAGTCCACAGGTCCTCTTCACAGTCCTCCTAGGAACTGAACTGACTAGCCCCATCCCAGCCAAATTTATAGGGAGCTCCCCTGAACTTGGTTTAAGCTCCCCTTCTGGTCTGGGGTGAGTAAGGTTTTTGGGGTGGGGTGGGTTTACCTGGTGTGGATACCCTTCCTTGTTGCTTCCAACAAGGGCGTTCCCCCCCCCGGGGGAGACAGCGTCTTGTGCAAACCGGACTCTGGGGTTCCCATTAGCATCTGTGATTGGCTTTGTAGTCAGACTGCATTTCTCAATCGGGACAGTGATTTGCTTGGTCCCATACACATTGGGTGCAGTTACATGCAACGACTCATTTGCGAGTCGTTTCTACGTTGCGCAACCCGTGATGTATCACCGATATCGCCACCGATATCGCAACGTGTAACGTTACCCTAGGATATATAAGTCTTGATGAATTGACTCCTGTTGATGTGTAAATATTGGAAGTGAAGAAAATCATTATAATACATTAAGCCAATACCACTGTAAATATGGCTGTTTGAACCAGCCCTATGTGTATTATGTATATTTGTCTTCTTGGTGGAACTTGAGGTTTGATGCTCTCTGATGGACACAAGGACCATTGGAGCCCCGATATTTCTCAGGTTCACCCTTTAAACGTAAATGCAAAGAGTTGAAAAGTATAAAGGAAATTTTCATATACTATGTATATAAAAGGGTTATCTACAAACATTAAAGGTACCGTTACACGTCTCAACATCGTTCCCGACTACTTCAAAAGTCGTTTGGAACGATGTTGAGACGACATTTGTTAATAGCGCGTTGCCGTAACCGAACGATTCAACAACGATAGTTGGTCAAGTTGTTGATAAACCTGACAACTTCAACTCAAAACCAACCTGCTGCATCGCTCTGTGTGACACCGCGATAACGAGTCATGGGATGACTTCGCCCTTCACAGCAATGGGCAGGGATTTATCACCCCGGGGGGTTTTGAACAATCCCTGCCACAAGTAGTCACCCACTATAAACAAAAACCGTGACAGCTCACCAAAAGAGTAGACATGCTGCCAAGAAATGTTGCGTGCACAACAGATGTTGCCGGGCAAAACACAACTAAATTTTGCCGTGTAAGGTATCTTTAGGAAGCCATGAACAACTTTTTTTGAAAATATGGGCTGGTTCAATAAAACATCTAAACTTTTTTTTATATTGGTTGATGCCCTCATTTCATCTCATTGCCAGAGAAGAATATACCGGGTGGGTATTATGACAGATCGTTCAAATCAATAGTGGTAGAAAATTGGAAGATAAAAATTATCCCCTTCCATTTAATTTTCTGAGATGGATCAATGGAATTATTGACTAATGGTGGGTTTTTTCACGCTCCAACTCCGTCCGATATTGGAACCGACGGTGCGGGGAGCGCACTTTTTGTGGGCGGTTTTGCAAGAATCCCATCGGCGGGGTTTTCACGTTTCCCCATATCGGGATACAACGTCCTAACGATTGTACGCCCCCCGACCCAGGAACAACCATTTTAAACATGGGAGTTAATGGGTGACGTTGCATTACACATCCGGAGTTTTGGGGTGTCACACAGGACGATCCGGCTCCAAACGGCATCCGATATCGGGGCGGTTGAATAGCACGCTCATTCGACCCCCGATATCGGGTTTACCATCGTTCCGGGCATCGTATCGGATGTTGACAACCGACAACGCACGAGCCGATATCGGGTCCAACTCACAGCCATTTTGACTTTTGCCCGAGTTGGACGCCGATATCGAACGTTTTAAACCCACCATAAACTGTTCCCTCAAATCTCTATTTCTTAGTTTAATTCCCCAAGAGATTTGCTCTAAAAACAAATTTTCTTTTTTACATTTTTAGGATCAGGGTTATTTTAATGCTGATGTAGTCAATCCCCCGTATAACAATGTTTTTGTTTGAAAGGTCTTCATTTTTGCTATATGACAAACACAAAAAAGGGTTTTGCCAAAATTTTTGAATCATCAGGGTCATTTGCACGATGCGTACAAGCACAGATCTGACCAATACGCAGCAGCGTGTGTTCACAGCAAAGTCTATGGGTTTTAAATAAGCCCCTGTCAATTTTCTTGGTGTGGATTTTACCCCTTTTTTTCACCCATAGACCCTCATTTTTATTTCAAAAAGGCAGCAGATACGCCCCAGTGTTTTGCACTAGTGTATGCGTTCTTTTTTGTCCCAATTTGCATTAAAATCTGCAGATAGTGACAGTGTAGAAAGGGGGAGAGCAGGATTTCCCATTTTTTAAATTTTCTTTTTTGGCCAAGGTTCCAACTTTATTGAAATAGACATAAAGCACCTTAAAATACGCAAAAATCTGCACCAAAACGCACCGGCAGACAGGGATGGTTTTGGTGCATTTTTCTGCCGGGTAGGTGCAGATTATGGAAGTCCAAAATCTGCAGCACAAACTCAGTGTGGGGAACAAACTCTTTTATGGGGGTTAACACGTTGCGATATCGGAGTCCAATTTCAATGAAAAGTCACGTGGTTCGGGCGTTGGCCCCCAATATCGTTCCTGCGTTGTACGTTGCGAAGATGCAATACGATGCAGGAACGTGGCAAAACCGTATCGGGGTCAAATGAGCGTGCTATTCAACCGCCCGATATTGATGCCAGTTGGACCCGGATCGTCCCGTTGACAGCCCAACTCCATGTGTACTGCCACGTCACCCATTCACTCCCATTTTAAATTTTGGTTGTTCCGGGGTCGGGGGGTAGACATTGTAGGGACTTGTATCCCGATATCGCAACGTGTAAACCCTCAGATAGCGTTTCTTGGAAAACCCGGGGTAAAAATGCGGCTCCCGCCGTTGGTCCGAATTCGGAGCGTATCGCAACGTGTAAACCCACCTTCAGGCTGGGGTTCACACATCGCAATCAGTGTTTTTCCATGTTTCCAATAACAATCCTTTATTTAAGGGGTGTTTTTGACCCCCCAGCACTGCCTTTTTTTTTTCCAAAATGTGAAAAAAATGCATTAAAAACTGATCCTTTAACGGATGGTATCTGCATGTACCATGCTTAAAACTGACCCGTTTCCCTAAGGGCCCCTTTAAAAAAAGGGAAATCATTTTTTTTACTGCACCCAAAAATGTTGCTTGCATGTTTTTTGGGGTCTAGTTTAAAAACAAATAGCATCCTTTAAATAATGCGTCACACTGATCCCGGGGATCCGTTTTTAGCATCAGTTTTGGACTTAGAAAACTAAAGTTAAAAAACTGATGCCAATAACGGATCTGGGGATCAAATGTGACCCTAGCCTTACTCAGCAACACAAAGAGAGTTATAAATAATCAAATGTAAATTTAATGCATCAGACTGTCAAGGCCCCTTCAACATCACGATTTTTGCACATCCAGGTGATCTTTGGAAATTTTAAGGATCCTCAAACAGGCACGGACCTGTGCCAACAGATGCCACTGATGCCCCGGATCCGCCCCCAGCAGAGATAGGGCTGGTCCTTGCTTGAACAGCGCAGTACAGCAAATCGATCTGTTTTTAAAAATCCGATTTTTTGCTGTCCGTTTTATCCTCACCAAGAGCCCATTTATTTGAAACGGAAAGACAATGAAACCCCTTGGGGGCCGATTTGTTTTTTAAGGCTGGCTCCGGAAAAAAAACTAAACAATCGGGTCCTCACAAAACTACCCAATCGATGCCCAAAAAGGAGCAATCCGTGCCCATAGGGATACAGGTGCCAAATTGGCTCCGTGGCTTATTATTTTACAACGGATAGACCGGATCCACAAAAAAAAGTGATTGAAGGGGGCCTTATACACGTCTTGTTTCTTTATACCCCCCTTAACACAATAAACCATCGCATTAATATCCCCCATCCTCCCTCTTACCCCTCACAGTCTGGCACACCTTCAGGCACAAGCACAGATAATTTTGGGCCGGACATGTCCTTCTCCCTCATCTTATTCCTATAATTGCAAATTCTGAATAAACTTTGTAGATTCTTCCTAAAACAACCAAGAAGTCATTACAGCGTGTTCTTCACTATCTACCCAAAGATTTTGTAGAGGGGTTGTGACCTACATCTCTGGGTAACCCCTCTCCTTTCGGCCTAACCTGTGTTTACGTTCCTTTCTAGGTACCTTCACACACAAATTTTTCAGATCCTGGCTGTCCATAAAAAAACACATCGGACCGATTTTTGGGCCCCCCTGCACCCTATGGGCATCGGACCGAATTGGATGTGCACTAAAAGCCATCCATTTGGTCCAATCCAATTCTGTCCGATTTTTTTATCGGTGGGGAAAAAACAGACATGCCCAAAATTTTTGCACCGAAAATTTAAAAAAGGTCAAATCGGATTGGGGCCCAAAACGGATGGCATTTAGTGCAATCCCACCTGACCGTTTTTAACATAGGGCCCCATGGAGCAGGTCCGAGGAAACATCTGATGTGTCCTCGGACCCGAAAATTTTTCTGTACTGAGCATGTTAAGTACATAAAAATGCTCCTATGGAAAGCAGGGGTTTTTAAAAAAAAAAAAAAAACAATGTATTTTTCCCGTCCCCCAGGCTCCGCTGTCTCCCGCACGGGCCCGCAGGCTCCGGGGTCCTCGGTTCGCAGTTCTTCTTCTTCTGAACAGGGGCCCGCCGTGATACACAGTCACATGGCCTCGTTACACCCCCGTTAAACAGCGGTCACGTGATTGTGACATCACGGCAGGTCCTGTTCAGAAGAAGAAACCTCTGCAGACCCGCGAGGACACCGGGCCCCGCGGACCGTGCGGAGAGGCGGGCCTCGGGATAGGTGAGCAAACATTTTTTTTTTTTTTGTCAGCCTGGAGGGGCTTTTTCGGGCGGAATGGGATGCCTTTTTTGGCATCTGTTTCCCAGGCATCAGAAGGACCGTTTGCGTCCCGAATTTATCGGGACAGCATCGGTTTTCCCCAAAATTGGGGGAATGTATTTTTTTGGATTAAAGGGGGTCCCAAGATAATATACATATTTACATGCTACTTGCCATTTGGTGTACGTCCAACCTCACACATACGGGGGCATTTTTAATGAATTAGAATATCATCAAAAAGTGGCTTTATTTCAGTAATTCAATACATAAAGTACACACATTTTTAATAGAGTCATTACACACAGAGATCTATTTCATGTGTTTATTTCTTTAATGTTGATGATTAATGAAAACCCAAAGGTCTTTCTTAGAAATTAAAGTAGGGAGGTGAAGGGTCTGAGAGATAAAATAGACCTAATAGGGATCAGAGTTTTTCCCCTTGTGGGGTTGTAGAGCACAACCCTATAAAAGCAGATCACGGCTGCTGCACCCCCCAGCGGGGTGCAAAAGTAGGAGAATGAAGGTTAAACACCGCGCGGGGGATTCCACCCAGACACCCCGTGAAATAATATTGATTTATTAGCCCACGTGTTTTCGGGTCTCCCAGAAACATGGCAATATGACATTGATTTGTCCAAAAGAGCAGGGAGCCCTGAAAGGCTTTGAAACTTTTACACTATGATTTTTTAAACTTTCTAATTACACATTCTAGACACACATCCTTTAAACAGAACACTATATTAATTTGAGCCCTTAAAATTATTTTTGCTTTTTTTCCAAACTTAAACATTTTTTTTTATTTTTCCTCTTGGGTGCAGTGTCTTTCCTTTTGCAAAGACGTAATATTCCCTGCAGAAAAACGTGGTGTCGGTACCGATCGGGGCTCTGGGCCAAAAGATTTCACTTTTTATCCTGATCAGAAACTTGCATCTCTGAAGAAAAAAATTGACATGCCACAGCTTAGAAGCACCAAAAAAGTTCTGCGATTTTGATTTTTTTCTGCCAAGGCATGAAATTTGGGGTGCCGAAATTTTGCAGTTAAATCGCAACATGAACACATACGGAAACCCTTTAAAAAGGGAACCTGCCCCCTCCAAATCACCCCCAAACCCTATTAATACCTTCCCTCACCCCAACAAAAACCTATTAGGGGTCCTTTCTATAAAAAAAAAAGCGCTCTGTAACATTGGAATAACAACAATATACACTTAAAAATCTGAGACTTCTTTCCCCCCGAATAAGTCCCCAAGGGCATCCCCCCCCCTTTGGGGCTCTAACCCTCCCAGTGAATGCCCAAAAGATCCCCCTCTCTTTTGTCTGTGCTACACGATGTTTGGGGGCGAAGGCAGGACTAATGATTTTCATTCTGGAGTGATAGACAAGGGGGAGGGCAAAGCCTGCACAAGCAAGCACACAGACAAGAGGGGGGGGTCCTCGAGGCTGCAAAACAGCCCGCCCTGGTGACTACAGAAGTAGCCCCTGCAATTTTAACACAATGAGTAAGTATTAAAACTTTTTAGCCTTAACAGATTCAAGGTTCCAGTAAATGGAACCCGCAAAATATCATACACATACGAAACAAAAACCATCGTTTTTTACGCTCTCATTCCCTCTCCCCACCGCACCAACAATGTTTTAATGAATTAAGCCACCTGGAAAATTTAAAAACTCTTCCACCACCCCCATGGTGATTTCCGCCTTTATTCACTTTTTATGAATCACATATATCTTTTCCAGACTGCAGAGGGGGGGACCGCACGCCTCCGCCGCCAAAATTGAACTCTCCCAGAAAACCCCGAAGAGTTTTTGCGTAAAAAAGCGCACAGGCTGCGCCCATCGATGCCCGGTTTTGGAGGGAAAAAGATCTTTTTAAAAACAAAAAAATTATGTTCAGGCAAAACGGGCAGCTCATACCAGGTCACCCATCCCACCGCCCCGACCGCCACATCCAAGAAAAAACGTAGCTCCTAAACCATCTTCGGCCCCATCGAAGTGTAAGGCTTTCACATTGAGTGGGAGTGAAGAGGGATCTTGGTCCACAAAGAAAACCGTCAAAACGTTCAGGACGCCATTTTGTCCTTCACATAGAAGAATATTTCCCCTAATGGGTTTTAAATAATGGTCAATAAAGTGACAAATTGGTTCGCTAATTGTCAATATTATTAGGACGGGTATACTTCCCAAAATTTTAACAACCTTTATTGTTTTAATTACACTGGGGTCCGTTTTTGACCCACACACAGTGTAAACTTTTAAAGAGGGGATAGAGGGGGGACGGGTCCCCCCTGTTTTTCTCCCAGCTCCCCTGCCTAACAGCGGAGTTTTTCACCTTAAAACCCCATGGTGTCCCCGCTCCAAAGCGGCTATCCTTCGTCCTCACTTTTTTAGGAAGGGAATGGTGTTGTTAATATTGGTTCCCCAATTTCCCCAATAATCCCCAGGGTAAAAATTGTGTGGAGCTCCTGGATGTCCCGGGTCTATCCCTTAGACACACGTGGCGAAAAATTGCCACTAAAGGAGTCACTGTTTGTTTTTCTAAAATATGGTAGTGATTACCTAATGATACATCTTTATAGTTTTGGAGAGGAATAAGCACATAGTACCAACATTTTTTGCTGCTGTATAACTCGGGGGTCATTTTCCAGCATCTGTGTCCAGTGCACAAAATAATAAACAAAACATCCTAGCCCTCTCCAGGAGGTCTCACACCATACACAAATTGTCAGTGCTCCTTATAAGTAGCCCATGTGTTCATCCAGGCAGGCTCCACCTGCTTTTTGTGCATATACAATCACCATCTTCCATGTAACAGACCTGTTGGACCATATATTAGACAGAGGGGACAGTTACCCTTTAAGACCAATATGAATTGTAATTATACTCATCTTGATCAAATAGACCGATCCGACGCAGCGTTTCTCCCACCAGAAGATGTAATGGTGGGTTCATCAGGGACGTCAGTCTATCCAGTTAGGCTCTGTGAGGTAGCATTGCCGGTTGCACGGACGCAGGCACGGGATCCAGGCACCAGGGTTCATACAAAAACGTTTATTGCAACACAAGTCCAATTTGTCACAGACCTCGGGTTCCGGGACGCAGCCGTAGTTGCCTGTTCCTCTTACTTCCCGGGCCTCCTGGGCTACTCACTATCCTCATGAATTTCCAGGATCAAGCCACAAGGATCTGTGTCTGGCTCACACACCTTCTCTGTCTGAGCCTAGGGAGTTGTGCTCACTCCCTCACTAAGGACCACACCCAGGGCACATGTTTCCCTTTTAACACTTTGTGTTCCTGGAGGTAAAACCACTTCAAAACCCCGGAGTGGAACTATTCCTACACATGGAGGGAGCACAACCTGGGTGAGACGTACCGGCCATCATAGATAAACCCCGGTCACAGTCTCACAGCTCCTATGAGAGCCTTAGGTCGCCCAGGGTGAGTGCTCGATACATCCCCTCACTCCCAGCTCTCAATGGATGGCGGCCCCCACCTAGCTTGTCTCATCCTTTTTATAATCTCTGTTCCATGCTGTGGAGAGGGGGCGGCGGCGGCGTGCGTTCCACCGCGCACTTACTTCCGCTTCCTTGCGTTTCACAAGGCGGAAGTGCGTGATGAAAAACGGTCACATGACCGCAGCAGTCCGTCGCGGTTAATATTCCCGTGACCGAAAGTGTGCAGCTGAGAACCGCTTCCCCCGGGAACGTCAAACACCAACCAAAGGTTCCGGATCCATATTCCGGTAATCATATGGCCCAGGAGGCATTAAGAAGATCAAAAACCGCCTCCATATGAGCAATTCTCACCCGTATAGCGGCGCCCCTACAATTAACTGGTCATTGACATTCCTGGTTCAATGCAGCGATCCCCAGCTTTTCCACATTAACCCCTCGTACTCCCTCATGTCTAATCCCTAAAGGGGCAAAGCCAGCGGAGCTGGAGGTTGAGTCCTGGAGTGATGCTGACAGGGACTCTGCTGCTAAAGTGTTTGATAAGCTAAAAACTGTCTTTGAAAAACGCACACAGTCTGAATTGAGGATGCTGTTCTACCAGTGCAAGCAGAGACCGCAGGATACCATCAGAGACTATGCCCTCCGTTTACAAGGGGCACTCCGGTCCTTAAATCAGGTAGACCCGGCAAGTGTATTAGAAGAAGATAAAATGCTTGCAGAACAGTTTACAGAGGGATTGAGGTCAGACTACCACCGCCAGCAGGTGCATATGTGGGTATTGGATCACCCAACTGTGATGGTGGGTTTACACGCCGCGATATCGTTTCGATATCGCAGTACAATGGCGCGGGAGCGCGCAATTCGTGCACGTTCCTCCCGCATCGCATTGAATGTTTACACGCTGCGATATCGGAATACAACGTCTGTGCGATGTCTCTGCCTCCCAACCCAGGATCGCATAGTTAACATGGGAGTGAATGGGTGACGTATCAAATCGCATCGTAATTGGGCGTTTACACAGCACGATCCGGCTTCAATCGCTATGCAATATCGGGGCATTGAATAGCACGCTCATTCGATCCCCGATATCGCATTGACATCGTTCCTGCATCGTATTGGACGTTCACACCATACAACGCAGGAACGATATCGGGTCCAACGAGCGAACCACGTGACTTTTGATTGAAATTGTACTGCGATATCGCAACGTGTAAACCCGCCATGAACCTTAATGACTTAAAACATCATGCTACAACCGTGTTAAGAGATCCAGTGTCTGCAGAGCCTGCAATCCAATCCTGGCAGGTTAACACCTCTCCCATAGACTTTAAACCCGTTTCTACAGATCCTGCAAAAGCAGAAAGACAAGCTGTAGCAGATAACTCAGATGATGACATGCGTAACCAGGTGCTGCAGTTAACCAAAAACATGGACTATGTAATAAAGCTCTTGCAAGCCATGGCTGGGGCACCACCACCAAGCAAAATCCAACTAGCTGATAGCCCTGAGGATGTCCCATGGATGCGGAGGAAGAACAAGTTGCCCGTGCCGGGGACCAACGCACCATTCCAATGTAGATTCCTGTCGCCCGGGGAGTGGACCAACAAGTCGCCCGTTCAGGGGACCGACGCACCATTCCAGCACAGAGCCAGGGACTACACGAATTCTTCAGGACAACACATCTGCCTGCGATGCAACAAACCAGGACACTTTGCAGGTGGATGTCCTTTAAACACAAGATTCCTGGGCCCCGAGGGCCAGCCCCCAGGAGTAGAGCAGCTGGGCCCATATGACTGGCGTAACCGGTACGTGGGAGGCCGTCCGTACCTCAACATTACGCTAGAAGGATTCCCCATGTCGGCCCTACTGGACACTGGATCGCAGGTCACTACGAACCCACATATCCTTTACAAACAATTTTGGTCTGATAATGATCTTGAACCCCCAAACCTCAATTTTTGCATTATTGCAGCTAATGGACAACCACAAAAACAGGTGCGGTACAGAGAAGCTACAATAAAGTTGGGGAGGGAGGAATTAAAAGGCCAAGGGTTGTTTGTGGTAGAAGACAATCCTAATGAAAAATACCCCTACACGGTAATTGGTACAAATGTCACTGAAAACTGCTTTGGAGAAGTGTTGTTTTTACTCCCGACAGATTTCTGAGACTGCTGGTAATGGGCGGACGAGAGTCATCCAAAGAGAAATCCGAGCCCTCATCCACAAGCAACAGATAAATCTGTCTGGGGGAGAAATCGGCAGT